>JAMPIV010001581.1:340000-532624 GCA_024509875.1 Oreohelix idahoensis
GAAATGGAAGAATACTGTAGCCAGTATGTTACTGCGCATCCTCACATAACCATTAACAACTTTAAAGTAAAAGAAGGTCTGCCAGTTGCTTCGGCAGCACCTTATGGCCCAAATTTTATGCGTAAATTTCAGGGTAGCCAGCAAAATTTCAATAAAAAGAGTAACCGTAATTATGCCCAGAACCATAGTAATCAATTCCAGGGTGATTCTTCTTCCCAGAACTGGAGACAACCTAATACTACACGGTATTCTACTCCGGTTAACTTTAGAAATTTTCACAAAGGTAATCGGCATAGAGGGAAATATTTTTTGCAGAGACCTCAATACCAAGATAATAGAGGTTCTCAACAGCATAGAGATGGTAATGACAGTTATGGAAACTGAAACTCAAACCAGGATAAAAATTACAGTAGGGACTTTAATGATAATTGCAGAGGCAATAATGGTCGCGGTAGATCGCAACATAAGAGAAAAAGATATCAACAGACAAACTCTGTTCAACAAGAATCTCAGGGAGCAGATAAACAGGTTAATAATGATAAAGACCATAATGCTATCGGATGCTCATCTTTTGATTTTGGTAGGGCAAATAAATGTATCCAATGCAGTACTTTATTTGATCCGAAGACCGTTAGTACTCTAAGCTGTGGTCATCCTTTGCCCGCTCTTCCTGCTAATGTTGCTCATGATGGGAGAGGTTCTCTTATATTACATAAGGGGCTTGTAAATAGTAATCCAGTCTCGGTGTTGTTTGATTCTGGATGTACTACTGTCGGCGTTAGGCAATCTCTTGTAGATCCATCCTGTGCTACAGGAAAGGTCATCAAATGTGTCACATTTGGTGGCACGTTGGAAAAGTATCCTACTGCTATAATACATATTGCTACTCCTTTCTTCACGGGAGAGGTCCACGCGTGTCTACTTCCAAACCCTATTGCGGACCTTATTATTGGTCGTATTCACGGAGTTAGGGAATGTACCCCACAGCAGATTGCTGTTTGGGAAGAGCAAAACATTGAAGCTACCAATGCGGTGGTCACAAGAGCACATGCTCTGGATCCACCTCAAACTTCATTAACTAATAATGATGAAGTAAATGACCAAGATAGTCACTTGACTATTACACGTGACTCATTTATCAAATTGCAAGAAGAAGATCCTTCTTTACAAAAAATTCTTCATTCTAGCAAAAAAAAGGTGATCCTAATCAAAATACTAATAGAAAATCTTGGATTTCTATGAAGAACGGCGTACTTGTACGTATGGTACAAGACTCGACTACGTCCCCTCATTCACAAATTCTTGTGCCTAAGAGCATGAGATTGCAAATATTGCAACATGCTCATGACTCGCAATGTGCTGGACATATGGGTTTTTCCCGTACAAAGTCGAGGGTTCTTGCGGCTTTCTTTTGGCCATTTGTGAGCAAGGACATACGAATGTACTGTCGCTCTTGCAAAGTATGTCAGGAGGTCAAATCTAAAGGACCACGACATGCTGCGCCTATCCAGGCTGCTGACATTCCTATTCGCCCTTTTCAAAAAATGGCAATAGATATTATCGGTCCTTTTAGAATTAAGTCGGCTAGAGGACATCAATTTATCCTTACATGTGTCGATATGTGCACACGTTGGCCAGAGGCAATACCTCTCAAGAGCATCTCAAACTGCTGATATCGCAGACGCTCTTTGGCTGATATTTTTCTCGCTTGGGTTTTCCCGGAGAAATATTGTCAGACCATGGCACTCAACTTATATCAGACACTATGTCACAGGTAATGTCTATGCTACACATTAAAAGGTCTCTCAGCAGTATCTATCACCCAATGTCTAATGGGTTGGTCGAACGTTTAAATAGGACTCTGAAAAACTTTACTTGGTAAAATAACTGAGGATCATCCTCAGGATTGGGACAGGGTCTTACCCGCGGCTCTCTTTGCGTATAGAGAGGTCCCCAATGAACATACGGGGTTTTCCCCTTTTGAACTTGTCTTTGGCGCGCAACCGCGCGGCCCTATGTCTTTACTTCACGATCTAATCACTGCCGATAATATTAGCGATGAGACTCAATCTTCTTATGAGTATGTCATTGCTCTTAGGCAAAACATCATCGAGGCATGCAAACTAGCAACTTCGTCTTCCGAATTTGCTAAAGAAAAGGCAAGGCAGTTTGCAAATAAGAATAGATGTCTACGACAACTTTGTCCAGGTGACAAAGCTCTCGTTCTACTTCCTTCAAGGGAGAACAGACTTCTAATTGCATGGAAAGGTCCATATGCAATAGTCTCCAAAATTTCTGATGTCGACTATGTTGTCGATATTGATGGAAAGCATAAACCTTTCCACATAAATATGCTCACGGAATTTTATGAAAGACCTGACTATTTGCAGCCTATTTTCCAGGCTACGGACAAGTCTCAAGTACCTCATAGTCAGTACACATCTCTGTCAGTTATACAGGATGAGGAAACTACTTTTTCTGATGTCAATCTTCCTCTTTCTATGGTCCCACTTTATTCTACGGAATCTTGGAAAAACGTGACCGTTTCTCCAAATCTTTCCTCTGCGGAACATCGACAAGTTTCTTCGATGTTGCAAACATTTCAGGATGTTCTTACAGACATCCCGGGACACACACATGTCATTGAACATGACATTGTGCTAACTGATCATAATCCTATCAGAGTCAGACCCTATCCAATACCTATCCATTTCCAGTCTCAAGTCGAAAAAGAATTGGATGAAATGATACGTTTGGAAATCATTGAACCATCCACTTCAGCATACTCTTCTTCGTCTATGGTTATTGTTCGAAAGAAGGATAATAACATTCGCATTTGCGTAGATTATCGCAAATTGAACCAAGTTACGAAGTTCGATGCTGAACCTATGCCTTCATTAGAAGAGCTACTCAATAAACTTTCTAATTCTAGATTCTTTACCAAACTAGATTTGTCTAAAGGTTATTGGCAAGTCCCGCTAACTGAACGTGCCAAACCTTTTACAGCTTTTTCTACACCTAGGGGTTTATTCCAATGGAATTTCATGCCTTTTGGTCTTATGAACGCCCCTGCTACATTCGTACGCATGATGCGGCGAATTCTCGCATATCGTACAGATGTCATAGCATACCTAGATGATATCTGTCTATTCAGTGATTCCTGGGAAGATCACTATTTGGGTTTATCCGAATTACTGTCTACTCTTCGCGAGTATAACTTGACTGCAAAACCCTCTAAAGCCTTTATAGTATTTAGTGCTATTTCTTTTCTAGGGCATCGTTTTGGTCGTGGTCTTTTAAAGACAGAGGTCCACAATGTTTCAAAAATACTTAACATTTCGGTCCCTAAGACGAAGAAACAAGTAAGGAGTCTATTAGGTTTGATCCAATTCTACGGACGATTCATTCCGAATCTGTCCTCCATTATGGCACCGCTTTCTACTTTATTGAAGAAAAGGGTCG
Source organism: Oreohelix idahoensis (assembly GCA_024509875.1). NCBI lineage: Eukaryota > Metazoa > Mollusca > Gastropoda > Stylommatophora > Oreohelicidae > Oreohelix > Oreohelix idahoensis. The sequence goes on from JAMPIV010001581.1 coordinate 343,463, forward strand.
CCTAATCTGATCCGCTGGTCTAAAGAATGTCAATCCTCATTGGACCAGGTTAAAGCCCTATTTTCATCTCCACCTATTCTTAGGTTACCTACTATTGAGAAGACTTTTGTTCTTCGAAGTGACGCCTCGTCAACTGGGATTGGGGCAGCACTAATGCAGGAGTATTCTGATACTCTGCATCCGGTGATGTATATCTCTAGGAAATTAAATGCTGCAGAAAAGAATTACTCGGTTTTAGACCGTGAGTTATTGGCTATGGTATGGTCTATTCTGAAGTTACAAAGATTTCTTCTAGGCGCACATTTCATTGTGGAAACCGACCCGAAAGCGCTTACTGCTATTCAGAGCAAAAACTTGAAGAGCTCGAGGTCCACTCGTTATGCCATAGCTCTTCAACCATTTCATTTCTCGGTTCGAGCTATCCGTGGTTCGGATAATGTAATGGCAGACATTCTGTCCAGATGTCCACACGATTCCACATGATTCTTCTGTCATATATATATATATTTCCTGATATACAGTCCAATGTTATAATGACATGTTAGTAGATTTTGTCTCACTTTTTTTTTTTGAGGGAAATTTATAACATTGTACCATGTAATTATCTAAGAAGGCTTAGTTAGTGATATACGGGCCAAAAGATCACTCGGCCACATTTAAATAATATATTTGCATAATTGTATTAAGAGATTTACCAGTTGTCTTTAAGATTTGTGTTATTGATATTTTCGCAGCACATCATTGAAGTCTGCGAGATTATGTCCATTGTGGAACTTTGAGGATATCAAGTCCTGTCCTAGATTGGGAGCGGATGATGTCCACATCTTCTATTGCTTGTTTATGTCAACAAAGAACAACATTGTATTACTTATTAATTACGGATGCATTACATAATGTAATAAAATAGTGCGGTATATTAATATATTACACCGCTGTTTGCACAACACATTATATGATATCACAATAATATATTTAATTTCATATATTGGTATGAGAGTAATTTGACTTTTATTATGATGTTGCCATCGTGGTGGCTTGTATTGGTGGCACCTTCCTGGAATATATACGCGAATACTTAGATAAATTTTTTTCTCTAAGGACCTGAGATATGATCTCAGTTTCGCTCCATGCGTTGAGCTAGTTTGTTAGGTATATATCCGCGCATCATACGTGCGTTGGGAGCCTAGATTTTTCCGGCTCCAGGATTTAAAAAAAAAAATGTTTCATTTTTTTTCCCGGGAGGGTGCGGTAATGTTACGCACAAATAATTACTTTTTCCAAAGTCTTTGTATGATCATTTTTCGTATGTATGATCATTTTTTGACTGAAATGTGTATTATGTTTTTTTACAGTCAAAGGGACATAACCCGAGTTATGGAGACTACAATTTTTTAGGAGTTTGCCTTCTCTTGTATAGAGACACGTTCGGTCTATAATTTCTTGAACGAAGCGTGACCATATCTCCTTATTTGGTAGTATCAGTCAACTGTTGTAGATGTCTGAAACCTGTCTTAACGCTTCTGTTCATGACCATAAAAGGCGCGACTGTGTAAGACTTTTATCTCGAATGTTCTTAGAATTGCTTTGTGTGAATTGATACTCACGTAGATGAGTTCTGCGCATGTCAAAAACTGGGAGTTCGTTCTGTGTGTTCCGCCCAGCTGGGGCAGTTTAGAAATGGTCTGAGTAGCGAGCGGACGCAACCTGCGTTTTGTGATTTTCTGAGGGAAATACATTGTCTTTGTGAGTTAGTTAGCTAACTAGACTATTTCCCAGTATTATTCAAGCCTGCCTGGAGGCATATGTTCGTGGTTGATTTCCGAAGAAAGGTAATTCCTCTTGTATCGAAATTTTTGGTATCATCTAGAGGTTCGTCATTTTGTCGCCTTTTGCTCGCCTGTGTGATTCAATATGGAGAGGTACTTTGACTAGGATTTTCGCCACCGGTATCTTTATACCTGAACTAGTTATATATATGTGGGTCGCTCTAGACCAACAAGACTATTGTCTGTGTTCCAGGATTCGTTATATCAGAGATCACGTCCAAGTCAGATGGTTAGACTTAGAAACGTTATAAAGGTCGGTTTGACCTGTATTCCCAATATGCTATTCACGTGCAGACAGTAAACGGACTTATTGTATACATCTGATCTGCTAGCATCAGAAAGGGAGCAACGGACAATTCTCCAGTACAACATGGTCATTACTCATCACTGTCCGTGATACAGGATGAGGAAACAAGTTTTTCAGATGTAAATCTTCCTCTTCCAATGATCCCACTTCATTCTAGTGAATCATGGAAGAACGTTACTGTCTCTCCTGATTTGTCTCTAGGAGAACAGCGACAAGTTTCAACTATGTTGCAAACATTTCAGGATGTACCTATACATTTTCAAGCACAAGTCGAGAAAGAGTTGGATGAGATGATAGATTTGAAAATAATCGAACCATCCACCTCTGCATATTCTTCGCCGATGGTTATTGTTCGGAAAAAAGACAATAACATACGTCTTTGCGTCGACTATCGAAAAATTGAATCAAGTAACGAAGTTTCGATGCCGAACCTATGCCTTTACTGGAAGAGCTACTTACTCGACTCTCCAAATCTCATTTTTTCACTAAACTTGATTTGTCTAAAGGATATTGGCAAGTTCCTTTATCTGAAACGCGCCAAACCTCTCACGGCTTTTTCAACACCTAGAGGTTTGTTCCAATGGAATTTTATGCCTTTCGGTCTTATGAACGCACCAGCTACATTCGTACGCATGATGCGCCGAATCCTATCTTATCGGTCAGATGTCATTGCATATCTAGACGACATCTGTCTTTTCAGCGATACTTGGGAAGATCACTATTCAGGGTTAGATGAATTGCTGTCTACTTTGCGCGAGCACAACCTGACAGCGAAACCCTCTAAAGCCTATATTGGTTTTAGCGAAATTTCTTTCCTAGGCCACCGAGTTGGTCATGGTTTCCTAAAGACAGAGGACCATAATACTAGTAAGATACTTAACATCTCAATCCCTAAGACTAAAAAACAGGTGAGAAGTCTGTTAGGTCTTATTCAATTTTATGGCAGATTCATTCAGAATCTATCCTCTATCATGGCACCTCTCTCAACACTTCTAAAGAAAGGTTCGCCTAATGTGGTCCACTGGTCTCAGGAATGCCAATGCTCTTGGATAAGATTAAAACACTGTTTTCAACACCACCTATTTTAGTGCTACCCACTAAAGATAAGACATTCGTTCTTCGTAGTGACGCTTCATCCACTGGGATTGGAGCGGCACTAATGCAAGAGTACTCTGGAACTCTGCATCCTGTAATGTATATTTCCAGAAAACTTAATGCGGCAGAAAGGAATTATTCGGTTTTAGACCGTGAGCTATTAGCTATGGTTTGGTCGATCCTCAAACTACAGAGATTCCTTCTAGGCGCACATTTCATAGTAGAAACCGACCCAAAAGCTCTTACTGCTATACAGAGTAAGAATTTGAAGAGCTCGAGGTCTACTCGATATGCAATTGCTCTTCAACCTTTTCATTTCTCTGTGCGAGCTATTCGTGGATCAGATAATGTGATGGCAGACATTCTGTCAAGATGCCCACATGATTCCACATAACTATTAGGTCTTAGACTTCTTGATATGTCTAGTTCTATAGTAGTTCCTTTTCTATATCAAGATAGATACACATTTGTAATTTAATAATATAATGATTGTATCACTACTTAGCGGTTCATTGATGTTTATTCACCGCTGTGCTTTGATGATTTTTCTTCATAAATCATAAATTTAAGATATCTAATACGAAATTATGGTATGAAATTTTTTTAGGCATTGTGTAATTGCCAGAATTGTATTATACTTTGATGACACCTTCCTGGAAAAATATACCTGTAGAGAAATAATTTCTCTCTGTTTGTGAGACACATTCTCACCAGTCGCTCCATAAGTCGACTTAACCTCATATTAGGCGTTATAGGTATTCCTGATATTTTCATCTGCGCATTATTCATGCGTTGTGAGCCTATTGTACGTTGCTCCTAGATGTATTTCAAAAAAAAAAAAAATGTTCCATTTTTTTTTTTTCCCGGGAGGTGTGGTAAGACTGTTACGTGCAGTCTTTGATATCTTACAATATTATACATTGGTATTCTTGTTATGTTCGCAAATATTTTGTAAACAAAATAGTGCTTAAGGGGAAGTCATTATTGTGTTACTTCCCTTGAAAGTTGTTTGTGTCGTCTTCTTTCGATCGAACTCCGAGGGATGAATCCATTTTTACTGCGATTTATTCGTTGTTTGGGTAATAATAGATTGTTCTTGCTTCAGAATATCTATGGCCTGAATTTATGTGTATTGTTTGTCTGAGTAGGACGAGTCTGTCTTATATCTGTATATCTTTACATGTCTAAGTCGAACTATATGTTCTGTTGTCTCTAGAGAGGTCAAAGGCTATTCGGCGGATGTGTCGCTAGAGAGGTGTGATTTGGCTTCGCCCTGATGATGGGCTGTGTTTTTTTCTATGTCGGCTTGTCGCCGGGAAAAGTGATCTCAGTATTTGTGGGGAAAGTGTGATAGTCGTCTAGACCTATCGTGTATGCTTTACCCCAGTGTTTATTCTTATTGCCAAGGAATGGCAGAATCATATTTCTGATACCAAAATAACAAAAGATTCTCCTCATGAACTCTCTTACGAAGTCACCGTTTTTCGATAGACACGATTTGTACGTCTGAGAGAATATATTTAACTAGATGAAAAAAAACGACATTCATTCCTAGCAGCACTATATCTCGTGTGATGAAAGCAATTGTATTATGATAGAATCTACAGAGCAACGAGGACATTTAGTGAAAGATTAACTTTGATTCAGTTGTATCCAAAACGTGAGTGACAGCTCACGAGAGAAGCCATCTTGTATTAAAATATTTTATGACTATCAAGAAGAGAAAGGGATACCCCGTATTATCGCTTGATGTGTCCAGAGATCACTGCTACACATGAGAACCCATTACCAGCGGTTCAATATGATTATATGAAAAATATGTGCTGAACATTATTCTAAAGAATCTTCGCTAGACGAGGTTAGGTCTAGAAGCCATCTTGAATATTATTTATAAGCTGACGTGCTCAGTCAGTGAAGTCAGATGATATATATGTATGGGCGATACTGAGTGCTTGTCTACTGACAATCCATTATGCTATTATTCTACATGAGTGCCCATGTATCATTGCAAGACCATTTATCCACTGTACCATGATGTATTATGCCAACCTGTGATTTGTCGCTATATGTGCTGTCGAGTGTGTACGTCCCATTAAACTGTAGCAAAGGTACACAGTCGTTGGTGTCGATGACTTCCAGCCATACATGAGTGAAAGAAAACGACCAATTGTCAACACCACGAACTCTTCTTATCATTCGCGTATTACACTCTCACTTCATGCTTACACACCACTGCGTAGGTCGAGTTGACATTCCATACTCAAACCACAAGCAACACAACAACACAGCATGTAGCTCTGGTGATGTTCTAGTGAGCTTATAGTTATCAACTGGTGGACATCATGAATTGAAAAAGGAGATTTTTATCAGATGTGTAGGGAAGAATAAACTTGACGTCTGATTCGTCGTATATCTGTCAGAAATGGTCGTTGGCTTGAATAACATGAGAAGCCTTATACGATCATTCAGGTTGTAAAAAGCATCATTAAGAAAAAAAAATCGCCAAAATACATGCTCGATGCGATTGAACATTATAAAACGGCTTTTCCATAACACAAAAGGAAAACGGTGAGTTAACACATTTTTAAAAAATCTCTGATGTGTCAAAAAGGAAAAATATGTGTGTGCATATAGTGTGTTTGATTTTGTCACAAGATTCACCAAGAATTGGAAAAAGAACAAAAAAATAAAAACCGTTGTAAAGCATAAGTCATTTATAGAGATTTTCAAAGGCAAAAGTGGTGTAATGTGTACAGCGGGTACTCTTCTAATCATAAAGATTTCGTACCTAACACTTGTAAAAAATTGTTTTGTATAACTAGAGAACTGTGATAATTTAAAGTTCTGTTTAACCGGGATAATATAGTGTTATAGAATGTTTGCAAAAGTTCTTCAATTTCTTGACATAGCGGTGTAAAAGATGTAGTCCTAATGACAGTCCATGTCGACGAAGAATCTGAAATAATTGTATACAATTAAAACACAGTGGTGTGACGCCATAATAACTTGTTAGTATATGTGGGTGTTGCAGACGTCGTAACTGTCAATATCGTCAGTATCATCAGTATCATCAGCAGGATCTTGACTGAGGCTGACATCTTTCTGAAAAAATAAAATTTCCTACCAAAAAAAAAAAAAATGGACACTAGTGACTTTAGATGATGGGGGTCTGAAGGAGGTGGTAACGAGGGAGAGTGCTATTTGTAGAGAGAGCACTCGTTGGGTACTTTAGCTGGGGTAGTACCTTTTGTTATTAGTGAAGATTGATTCTCCAATAAACTAATAATCGTTGAACTGGACGTTTACGAATGTTGACATGAGGAACTTGGCGATTTCCATCAAGGTAGCTTTTGTCAATCGTTGATCACAAGAGGATGGCGCATTTCGCACCGTCGAGTGGGTGGTGGCTGCAGCCGTCGAGGGCAAGGACAAAATAGTGTTGAAATGGTGCACCTCATGCTGCGTGTTGTGGGGCTGTCTGCGTTTTCTTCGCAATTTCATACGTACTCGTATGTGCTCTTGAGGTAACCTCACAAACTTTGTTGACGGTGGTGAGTCATCTGTTGTTCCAGAATATGGGCGCTTGTTTGCTGTGCGAGATTCAGTGTTGTCTGGACTGTTCATGCTTTCGTGGTCACTCTCGGGATCTGCTGTATCTAGGTGCCTAGCTGGCTGTGGGGTCAGTGTGATTCGCTTGATAGCTAGGCGGAGTTGTCGTACGGAAGGTACGGGGTTCGAACCCTGGGTAAGCCACTCACGTCTGTTGTTTTTCTGTTGTCCAAGTGTTCTGCTTCTTTGTTTCTTGCGAGTGCCTGAGGACATACCTTTGTGTTTGTCTAATATTAATTTACTGTTTACAGGCCTCGGGTTTCCCTTCCTTATGTGTTATTTATGTTTATACAATACCAGAAACTTACCCTCTGTTCTATACTACTGTCCTTAAGTCTTCTTCTATTTACTGGACCCAGTATCAAGGTCTTTGTCTTGTTTGGACTGACACATACTGTTAATAGGGGAACAACAGAAGTGATTGCGTCATTAAGGGGCTGAGTTGCCCACTGTATACTTTCTGTGTTATCTTGTGTTTCGAACTGATAAATAGTCAGTAAAGCATCCTTTTTTGGGGATGCATAGCTGGCTGTGGGGTCAGTGTGATTCGCTTGATAGCTGGGCGGGGTTGTCGTACGGAAGGTACGGGGTTCGAACCCTGGGTGGGCCACTCACGTCTGTTGTTTTTCTGTTGTCCAAGTGTTCTGCTTCTTTGTTTCTTGCGAGTGCCTGAGGACATACCTTTGTGTTTGTCTAATATTAATTTACTGCTTTTTTACGTATTTCTGAATTCCTTGATAGTATTTTCCAGCCTTTGGTCGCCAATCTGTCTTCTTATTTGAAAGACACTACTCATGCTATCACTACCTTTGATTCTATCAGATTCACGCCTGATCGTACTTACCGTCTTTTCCTTCTAGATGTTTGTTCCCTTTATACTTCTATTCCACATGCTGATGGTCTTAAGGCACTCCAATTTTTTCTCGACCAGCGTACTGATCTTACTATAAGTACAGGTCCGCTTCTTCGCCTTGCTGAGTTGGTTCTTAATCTCAACTCTTTTGAGTTTAATGGCCTATTCTTCAACCAAATCAGTGGCGTTGCTATGGGTACTAAGATGGGCCCTAGTTACGCTTGCCTTTTTATGGGCCACTTTGCATATTTGGTCTTTTCAAAAATTATGATGGGCCAATACCGAGTTTTACCGCCGCTAACGAGTTTTAACCGCCGCCGCTACATTGATGATGGTATTGGCATTACAGACATGTCTGAGGTATACCTCCGTCGATTTATCGACTATGTTGGTAATTTCAATCCTGCCATCAAATTCACTTCTGAAATTTCTACGACCTCAGTGAACTTCCTTGACATCACTGTGACTATTAGCCCTATTGGTCTTAAAACGTCTGTCTATTATAAGGCTACTGACGCTCATGGTTTCCTTCTTTATACTTCATCGCATCCTCTTAGCTGTAAAAATTCCATTCCCTTTTCTCAACTTCTTCGCTTGCGTCGGTTATGTCACGATGACGATGATTTTCATCAGCGAGCTCAAGAGATGCTTGAGTTCTTTCGCCGACGTCTTTATCCAGAACATGTGTTATCTGATGCCCTTAATCGTATCACACGCGTCACTCGTCAGACGGCACTCACTACTAAACCTTCTGTCCAATCTGACAGACTCAAACTGGTTCTAACTTTCCATCCTCACTTAATGGCGGTTAAAGATAAACGGCTGACATTAATTCTGTTTCGACATCTGCCTATTCTCAACTCTGATCCTGATACCAAAGAGTTATTTCGTGATACACCTTTGGTAGCTTATTGTAGGGATAGGAATTTTAGGGATATTCTTGTACACAGTCGCTTGCGACATTCTAGCCCATCTTACTTTGGTACTAAACTGTGCCAACGCCGGATATGCAAGACCTGTCCGTTTGTACTCCAAACTCAGACAGTCACTTTTCCTAAAGGAAAATTTATCATTACAGAGTCTTTTACGTGCGAATCCAGAAACCTGATTTATGCTATCATCTGCAAGAGATGTGGCATGACCTATATTGGTGAAACTGGTAGGCGTTTGGAAGACCGGTTTCGTGAGCACTTGAATGACATCTATCAGGACAAACATTTACCGGTGGCCCTTCATTTCAATAGACCAGACCATTCAGGTAATTCCGATATACATGTCACTGCCCTGCGTTCATGTGCCGGTAATGACAAGACTCGCTTTTCGTTGGAGAATCGCCTTATTTTTAAAATGGGCGTTCTAGCTCCTGGCGGTTTAAATATACAACATCATTTTGCATAAATTCTGGTAGCTTTTCTCTTTTTCATTCTTTATTCGTTGTCTTTATGATCTATCTTCTTGTTTTTGCTTTGGTTCGTTTCGTATCTTTTTATATCTCTTGTTTTGTCGCTATCGCACGTCACTTCCTTGCGAATCTTGTGACAAGAGACTACCGCTTTCTTCCACGGATTCTTTGCATCGAGCTAAGCTAACTTTAACTAGTTCCACAGTTTTGTTTATTCTTCTTTTTTTCGTTTCGTTGGATTATTTACTTTCTTGTTTCAGTATTTCTTTTAGATTTTACGGTTTTCTTGTATTGTTATTCATCGTATAGTTTTGTAGTACCTATATGTAATTTTTGTCTTTGTCACCTGTTTGTGGCTGACGAAGGGTAAAACCCGAAACGTCCCTTGTCTCATGTGAACTGTTATTTGTAAAACTGATTCAATACCGTTTTATTACTTTATAAACTTGTATCTAGGTCAGATTCGTGTTTCAATGGAGGTGGTGGAAGAATAATATCTTCCACAAGTGTGCATGTAGCGCTGTCTGCGTTTTCATCATTAGGCGGTGCTGTGTGTCGAGTATCATTATCTTGTTCAGATGTGTGTCGTTCTGCTTGTGAAACAGCGTTGTCTGTGTGTTCGTCGCAATTTCTATTGTTGCTCTCTGATTCTCTGCGGCAATATGTATTTATGTTCTCAGATTCTCTGTGTGAGGCTTTTGACGTATCTGTGGAATGAAAGTGGTTCAATGTGGCTTTATGTATGGGTCTGCCATTAGATAAAACTGGTGGTGCTATCGGGCGATGAGTAGCTGTCTTAATTTGTGCTGCATGAGCTTTGGTGACTATGTTCTTCTCGTCATCTTGTTCAAACGCATTTATCACCAACTTGAAATTGTTCTAATTTAGCTCTTTTATCATGTTGTTTCTGCCATTTCTTGAAGGCTTTCTGTGCATTACGATTAGCTATCTGATGTGCTCTATACTTCTCTTGTAGTATGACTTCGATGGGATTTTCACCTTGATACTTCCTCTGAAGTTGCAGGAGATTATCTAATGGGAAAGTAGGTTCACTGGTCGTGGGCTGTTCAAATCTGTAGTATACTTGTCCTCTGGGTTCCATGGTATGTCTTCTGTCATCAAATGTTCGCTTCACATAATCACTGGGGTTGCGACGGGGGTCGCGTAGGGAGTATGTTGGGGCTGATGAGGGGGTAGGGAATTATGGTTGTGATCATGTGAATAACGTTGCGAACACCGATATGTTGTTTCTGTGTAGTGCGGCTAGGCTCTCATATCATCCTTGTTTCTTTGTTTCTTCTTGACTGTGTCTTCATACTCCTCTTGCATCACATCGATCAGAGGCTGTATTACTTCCTTCTTTTCTTCATTGTCTGACTTCGATTGTGATTTGCCTGCTCTATTCTGTGTCTCTTCATGTTTTCTTCATCTAACATTTTTGTTAGAACCAGATCTATTTCAATTCTTGTTTCTGGAAAGTGTGTATGATATTTTTGCTCTAGCAGTCTCCATGCTAGTCCCCTTTATAAGTTAAAATCAGGCAGTTCTATGATGGATTCTATCACCGGTTTCAACTCCTCCATGTTTGGTTCATCCACTTTAACCATTTTCTTACTCGTGTCATTCACTTCTTCTCTCACTTCTTTTCCCAACTTTTCCACTATTTCGCACCTCTCCGTGTATTCTAACTCATCCTCCTCATCTGACGATACCCCGTCTGAGTAACTTGATGAATCTGAGAACACGGGTCTTTCCACTATTTTGATTCCCCAGTAATTAAGTTCCTCCATTACTCTTACCACAAGTCTGCGAATTTCTTCTTTCCTTTCTGATAAGTCTGTATCAAACTTTCTCTCCAGAAATCTCTGTACATATTTTAGTACTACTGTGTCAGGTTTAGCTCCCTTCAGTTCGTCTTTTAGTGATTTCTTCATCTCTTCTGTGCTTACACCTCCCTGTTTCGTCTTCTGTACTGTTCTTGTACGCCTATAAGATGTATCCATGTCCTGTACTTCTTGTGGATCTGTTTTGATAGGATTCCTTCTTACTGCTGTTCCTATACGCCTGCATGATGTGTCAGTGTTAAGGTCAACATCTGTTTGTGTTGCTGAAACTGCAGCTTTATTCTCTGTTTGTGTTGCTACACTGATCATAGTTGTTTTCTTTACCTGTGATTCTGGGTCATTGACCTGACTTGACCTGTCAACGTTTGTTTGCGTTGCGACACAAATCATCTTTGTTTTCTTCACTTGTAGTTCGTGTATTTCTTTAGGTTGACTATTGATCATGGGGGCCCATCGTGTGTCACTTGATGTTACAAAACCGACCTGGTGATGTATGTTAGGTGGTGTTCTCCATTGCTTTAGAGGTCTGATATGTGCCCTTAATCCATCTTCTGTTGTTATTATACAAGTTTGTTGGTCAGTCGTTGTAACATTATTTACTTCCCATATCTTTCGTTGTGTGATTCTGTTGATAAAATTTCTAACAGCTATGCGATGGTGTCTTCTATTTAGACTACTCCAATCTGTTCTTGTTTTGACAGTGTCTCTTTCCCATTTTCTAATATGTTGTTGTTGCTGTTGTTCTAGGCTTGGATCCATTAGTGATTATGCCTGTCTGTCTTCACCAAAAAAAAAAAAAGAGCAGGTCACGGCGCCAATTTGAACATGTAACCGAGCTGGTTACGGCATCAATTTGAAGATATGTGCCCGCGTCAGTTGAATGCGGCACTAGTAGTTATATTGATTTTATGTAGTCAGAGTTAATCCTTCATATGTTGTTGTGGTTCAAGTGCTGACTGGCGTTCCGCCAGAGATGGTGATACTTGACGTTTTGTTATTTGTTTCAACCCAGGAATGTTCTTCCCTTTAAGTTTGGGGATAAGCAAAACAGTTTCAGCACAACAACGTATAATCCACAAGAAATTATTGTAAAGTTCCACAAACAGCAATGTAGAAAAATTCAATTAGAGTTTATTGATGTAATTAGACAAACACTGTAAATTTCACAATGATGATTGGTTATCCGATATGAAAAAATATGTAATCCAACTGAATAATGTAGGTACATCCAGATAGAATAATATATGTATATCTACAAGAAATAATTTACTGATTTGTTTACTCAAAAAAAAAAAAAAAAACTTGTCTTGGTATCCTCAAAGACGAAGTTCTCTAACGCTTTCAGTAAAAATCCTCTAGTCTAAAATCATGGTTTCATTAAAATCATAAATCCTGAAATCGCTGCCTATCGCCCACAACTCTTCTATTTATACTATTTCTCATTTTTTCCCGCCTTTTTTCACACGACCCGTCCTTTTTTCCACACGACACAATAGTTAACATTTGCACTCCGTTCCTCAGCTTTTCGACCTTTTTGCACACGACAATCTGTTATTTCGACTTTATTTTCACATGTGTGATCTTTTCCAACTTAACATTAGGATAAAAAAAAAACCCAGATCACACAAACATTCATTTCCCACTTTCGCGCTTATAAAACCCATTCATTATTACCTGTGATTGACCTACGTTTGCCCTGTCAGAGCAGTAACGGCAACTGAACTTTGAATGAATACTGCGTTTTGTGTAAAAACGTCTTATTTGCTTTTAAGGTCTGTTATTCTTACATGTAGCATCTTCTAGCACATATAAATGCTTAGCGTGGAAGTAGAAGGGATAATGCTAGCGTGAAAGGTCAAGCGGTCACAACATCTTAATAAATAACAAGAAAAAAAAAGCAGAAACGTTTAACAAATATAATGCTAAAGTCAATAAAATAAATCACAGAAAACAACTACATAAAACAATTAAGAACATAACAAAATACAGAACAGAGAGCTGCTGAAGCAAGCATTGCACTCTTTGAAACTGAGTACACCATCCATGAAAGATCAAGAAAGCATCGGGACTAGACAAGATTACCAATGAAATGACATTAACCCTAGGCGCAGTTGCAAAGTTAGTACTCTTAAACTTCATTAACAGAACATGGAAAGCAAACTCTCTAAAGCTTGGCTGACTGCAAATATCAAACCAATTCTAAAAAAAAAAAATCAAGCCAGCTGAAGAACCTAGAAACTACAAACAAGTCTCACTTACCTCAGCTGGTGACTGGAAAGTAATAAAGTCATTAATGATAGTCAGGCAGGCTTCAGACAAGTTCACAGAACGGACAACTAACTCTTTCATTTTGTGCAAAAAACCTTAGATGCATTCGAAGAGGGTAAGCACACAATAGCTGTATTCATTGATTTGCAGCAAGCACACAACACAGTATGGAGACAGGGGCTCTTCGTCAAAATGACAAAAATGGGCATACATTAAAAATGTATCTCTGGGTTAAAGCCTTCCTAAGTAACAGAACAATACAAACAACAGTAGAAGGCATTAAGTCATCCAAGAAAACACTAGAGGAGGGATTGCCAGCACTAAGTTGCACCCTCTTCCTTATCTCCATAAATGACCTTCCTCCCTTCTTGAAGGTATCAAAAACACTGTATACAGATGACCTGCTCATTTGGACAGTTGAAAAATACAAAAAACTGGGGCAAGCAAACCTAAACAGAGCCCTAGCGACAATAGCTGTGGATTTCAGGCCCTGGAAGCTAAAAATAAACACACAGAAAACTGAATACACAATTTTTACTAGTAGCACCCAAGACAGCAAGAAGATGTACCAACTAAAACTCGATGGACAACGACTGTCCAAAGAAGAAAATCCAGCTTACTTAGGAGTGGAGTTTGACAGAGAGCTACTCCTCAGTACCTTCATGCACAAAATGAAAGATAAGGCCAGTAGACACCTGAACCTAGTTAAACATCTTGCAAGCACTAGGTGGGGAGCAGGCAAAGGAAATCTCAGACATTTGTATCTGGGTATGTCCGATTAGTCAACAACCTATTGCTGCAGTCTGCAATGAGCAAAACCACTCAAGCAGAGTTGGACAAAACCAAACTCTACAGTTCATATGTGAGGGAATGAGAACCACACCAAACTGATGCAAACGTAGAACCTATTGACCTACGACGCAAACGTGCTGTTCTGGGAGCTACTGAGCGCTATTGAAGAATGCAAAAAGACCACCCAGACAGTCTTCTGGTTGAAAACTGGAAGCTTATTAGCAGACTAAAACAAAAATTACCACTACAAGTAGCAACAACTACAGCAGAACAACAACACCTCCCACAGACACAAGAAATAATTGAACAATACCCAGTCATTTATCCTGGAAAGGAGTTAAAACTTCTAAAAATAAAAACCACACGCACAGATAGCACACTAACAAGAGACACGAACCCGGCAATTCTTAAAACAGCTACTTTATAGACTAAAGACAGCTACCCTAGCACTGCAATACATGCATACACAGATGGCACAGCGTCCAAGGCCACCATAAATGCTGGACGTGACGCGTATGTGAAATACCCAAATAGTAGAACATTAGAAATATATGAAGAAATAAAGTCCTGATGGACTTAATGTGCAACATCATTTTGCATAAATTCTGGTAGCTTTTATCTCTTTTTCTTTCTTATTTATTCGTTGTTTTTTCGATCTATTTTCTTATGTTTTTGTTTTGGTTCGTTTCGTATCCTTTTGTATCTTTTTAAATTGTCTCTCTCTTAAACGTCACATCCTTACCGATTTCTTGGTCGGAGTACTACGGTCTTTTTCCAAGAATCTACGGATCTAGCTAAGTGATCTTTTACTCGTTCCGAAGTTTTGTTAATTCTTCTTTTTTTTCGTTTTGTTGATTATTTACTTTCTTGTTTCGGTATTTTTTTAGGTTTTAAGATTTTCTTGTATTATTATTGTTCTTTTTTCGCTCATCACTATGGGTGTTTACTTTTTCCATCTGCTTGTATCGCTCATTTCGTGTATGTTTCTCATCATCGTATGTTTTTGTAGTACCTATATGTAATTCTTGTCTTTGTCACCTGTTTGTGGCTGACGAAGGGTTAAACCCGAAACGTCCCTTGTTTCATGTGAACCGTTATTTGTAGAACTGATTCAATACCGTTTATTGGTTTATATACTTATATTCCTTACCAGTTTTACAGCAGCCCTTAATTTATTTAGTTATACTATACTACTATCATTGCTGCCACCCTGTTTTCGTTTCGTGACTACTATATTTTGTGTGCTTCTCTTGTTTCATATTTTTACATTTGTTCATTATGCCTTATCAGAAACAGTTCATTTCTTCTCTTCATTCTATTATCACCCATTCATTTTCTCTCATGCCTTCTGACATATCTCGTACTGCTTCTGACTTAGCCTTTACTATATACAAGAAGACACGCTGTACATGTCACATTAATTTTCTCAAGAACTACCTCCGTGCTAGGGTTATTCCCAAAGGGTTTGTCTCTAGCTTCCATCTATCGGCTGTACTTCCTCATCCTGCTGACCAGCGCCGCTTACAACAAGTTGAGAAGAAATGGTCCTTCCAACTTATGAGGTGCATCATTAAATAATAAATAATAATAAATTCTTTAAGCACCAAACACGGCGCATAAGGCAGAAACCAGTGCTCTCCAGGTTGTTCGTTGTGACGCCACTCCTTTTAGCTCTTGCACATTATTTAGGCCCAACGTTCTTCCTTCTCTTATTATTGTTCTTCTGAGTGTTTCTTTTGGTCTTCCTTTTTTCCTCTTACCCTCAGGAACCCAAGTGAGCGCCTGTAGTGGTATTCTGTTGTTTTGCATTCGTAGGACATGACCGATATAAGACCATCGTCTTTTCCTTATATAGTCGGAGACATATTTCTGCCTAGAGTCTTCTCTTATTTGTCGATTAGTCTTGAATTCTTTCCAACTGATGTTCATGAGTTTTCTAAGACATTTGTTCTCGAATGTATTCAGCTTGTTCTCCAATGATTTTGTTATTTTCCAACTCTCACAGCCGTATGTTAACACTGAGATAACATTTGAATTAAACAGACGAAGCTTGGTATGTATATTCAATGATCGTAATTTCCAAATGTTAGATAATCTATTGAAGGCGCTAGCTGCCAAAGCAATTCTAGTATGGATTTCTCTTGTTGTGTCACCATCCTGAGTCATTTTACTGCCTAAATAATTGAAACTTTCAACTTTCTGTAGTTTTTCCCCGTTCAAGATGATATCAAAGGTCTCGTTAGAAAAGTTCATAGCTTTAGTTTTAGAGGCATTTATTTGGAGACCTATTTTAACCGAGAGATGACACAAATTATTTATTGCTTCTTGGGATTGTCTTGGTGTTGAACTTAAGAATGCTACATCATCTGCGAAATCCAGGTCCCCCAGGAATTTTCCATTTGTCCATTTTATACCCAATTGTTCATTGTGGGTATAGTTTCTCATAACCCAATCAATAGCTATTCCAAAAAGTAGTGGTGACATAATACAGCCTTGTTTCACCCCTGTTTCTACTGTAAACCATTCTGTATTCCCTTTATTTGTTCTAACACAACATCTTGCATTGTCATATAGCGCTTTGATTATATTCACATATTTTGTTGGAAAACCATAGATTGTAAGTATCTTCCACAAATGATGGGCGGTGTAGACTATCAAAGGCTTTTTGAAAATCGACGAAGGTGATAATAAGTGGCGATTGCCTTTCCACTGATTCTTCTATAATTGTTCTTAGTGTGAATATTTGATCAATACATGATCGTTTCGGCCTGAAACCCGCTTGTTCTTCTCTGATACATAAACACCAGCTGACTGAATTTGAACTTTCCAAATCCAACCTTACACAACAACTACGTCTACTTACTTCTTCGTGCCCGGTAGCGTTCCCTTTTATTCGCACTATTATCCATGACACGAATAGGGAGCTGCATACTCGTTTCTGCACGCATAAAAAAGAGAAATTGCACCGCCTCCGCCCGCCACCTTCTTCAGGGTCCTCTATTCAGTCTTCTACCCATGCTAAAGTTATTTGCATTCCTCCAGATTTGCATCTGTCTCCTGATGAATTGTCTATCCTGAGCAAAGGTCTTAAGTTTGTTCCTCTTCGTTCTAATTTTGACAAATATTTTCTGCTTCAAGATGTTCACAGCTTCCATCGCCGCATGCGTCTCAAATATTACCTAAGTAAGGGTAATGATTCTACCAGGGTTTCCGGTACTGATGATATTTTTCGTCGTTTCGGCAAACCTAAACAAGACTGGACTCCAGCTCCAGGAGCTTCTCGTGCTCTGGATTTATATATTGCCAATACTTTACATGACATCGACCAGCTCACTCTACACCGTCTCCGTCGATCTAACCTCACGTCTTCTGAATGGCGGACATTGTCACGCCTTAGAAACCGTGATGATATTGTTATCAAGCCGGCAGACAAAGGTGGTGCTGTGGTTGTTTGGCGTAAGGACTTATACATTCATGAAGGAGTTAAACAGCTAGGTAACACCACCTTTTACTCACCTTGTTCTGGTGATGCTACAGTCCGGAATAATCCTACTGTTTATGAGACTATCCGTGGCCTTGTCCATGATGATCTTCTTCCTTCTGGTGCTTTATCCCTCCATATTTTTGATAGTAGTCTTGGTAAGCCTTTTTTTTACAAGCTTCCTAAGGTGCATAAAATTGCTAACCCTGGTAGGCCTATTGTTTCAGCCTATTCATGTCCCACTGAACGTATTTCCGAATTCCTTGATAGTATTTTCCAGCCTTTAGTCGCCAATCTTCCTTCTTATTTGAAAGACACTATTCATGCTATCACTACCTTTGATTCGATCAGATTCACGCCTGATCGTACTTACCGTCTTTTCCTCCTGGATGTTTGTTAGTTTTTTTACTTCTATTCCACATGCTGATAGTCTTAAGGCACTCCAATTTTTTTCTCGACCAGCGTACTGATCTTACTATAAGTACAGGTTCGCTTCTTCGCCTTGCTGAGTTGGTTCTTATTCTCAACTCTTTTAAGTTTAATGGCCAATTCTTTAACCAAATTAGTGGCGTCGCTATGGGTACTAAGATGGGCCCTAGTTACGCTTGTCTGTTTATGGGCCACTTTGAATATTTGGTCTTTCAAAGTTACGATGGACCAATACATGCCAATACAAATACATGCCAAGTCTGTCTGTTTTCTGTTATCAGTTACCGATTTTTCAATGTCTTCAACAAATACATGCCAAGTCTGTCTGTTCTCTGTTATCAGTTACCGATTTTTCAATGTCTTCAACAAATACATGCCACGTCTGTCTGTTCTCTGTTATCAGTTACCGATTTTTCAATGTCTTCAACAAATACATGCCAAGCCTGTCTGTTCTCTGTTATCCGTTACCGATTTGTCAATGTTTTCAACAAATACATGCCAAGTCTGTCTGTTCTCTGTTATCCGTTACCAATTTGTCAATGTCGTCGTTATCCCTAAATTACCATGTCGTTTTCTCTTCTTCGTCTATTATTTTGTTATCCTCTATTTCTTTTGTGCTGAGCATTCCTGAAACAAAAACTGCAGTAAAAATATATCAACGAGCTGTTTCAATGTTTGTCCTATACTTCGCCTGTATATTCTCCGGACACTTTCACACTGAACGAGTGCTTCTGCACATAACTAATTGGTGAACACGTGACTAACACACCAAAAAAAAAAAACAATTTGTAGAAACCACTGAGTCGTTACTAATTTTGTTCATTGTTTATTTGTCCACAGACAGAACTAGAAGACCAAGATGGAAGACACTGAGTCGTTACTAATTTTGTTCTTTCTTTATTTTTCCATCACTGGCTTCTTAGCTCAGTGGTATATGGTTCGATCCCCAGATGAGGTGGGATTGTTTTAGGTCGCAAACGGCTCCTGGGTCGACCCAGCCCCAACTGGGTACCAGAGCAACTTCTGGGAAGGTTAAGGTGGCCGGCGTGATTGTCGTAGATTTTTGATAGGAGAATTAAGGCATAGATTGGTCCCTTCTGAATAGAAATAGAATAGGTGATAGTTCAGTGTGAAATGATAATAGAAATAGATTTTCACGCGTGAGATGGTAGAAACTAATAGAGTTTGTCCTTGAAGTCGAGAATCTTCTCTTCTTCAGCCTATCTTCTACAATAGATTTAGAGGAGTCAGACAGTCTATTATGATATATATTTAATATATATATATATATATATATATATATATATATATATATATATATATATATACCACTGACATACACACACAAGTGACGACAGTTAGACGCACAGACGTGAAAACTATAACAATGGAATATAGGTATTTGGGACAAGCTGACTAACACACTGGTATAAGTTTATGTAAATTTTATTAACATAAAGAAAATTGTCCACAACAAATAAGTTTGCTTATCAAGCACATATAATTACACATAGGTTAATGAATTACTAAAAGAATAATAGACCCATAGGTGTAATCTTTTCCCCCGATGGTTAGCCCACGATCCTGTTAGAAGAAAAGTGATAGCCCCAAAGAGTCACGGATTCATACGCTGTAGTCTAAGATTTCCCTCTAAGGTTAAGAACAGAGTTAATACATTAATCTATTCTACGAGGGAAATATCATTAGCAACAAACTTGTAAAAAGAAATTTCAAAGTGGGTGCATAAATACCAACAAATTGAAAGAATCACTCGTTCCGCTTTCACTCGGTTCATTCAGCAGGGGCCCCTGTCGTACTTTCTTACCTACAATCTGGCTGGAGTTCGCCGTCTGGCGCAAACCTCAGGACACACACACCGTAACGTAAATCTGTATTTCGTTTGGTAAAAGTGGAACCCAGCTCTGCAGATCAGGTTTCATCCAGTGTTCCGGGGAGCTTCCACTTTAACTGTATTTTCAGATTACTGTTAGTGTCACTTGAATCCGGTCAGATAAGAAATTTTAAACGGGCTCACAGTGTCAGAACTCGAGGTTTCCAGTACTTCGGAAACGCCAGGTTGATAACTTCTCTCAACAGGTATATATGTTCTTGGTCACACCACAATTAGTCAAAATGTCGGAAATGTTACTGTTTGTAATATAGTTCACCACAGGGCTGCATGTACTAGAGATTTTTAGGAAGAATTTAATCTGGTGCGATCGGCCCAGTTACTACATTTAGCTTTAAAGTTTGTGAGAAAATGGGTACTCTGTCGTTTCTGGATGCAAACGCACTGCCAGACAGGTTTTACTTTGTAAAACCCACGTATTTAAGGACACAAATGTTTTTCTTCTAAGATTATTCTCATATGTACTACACCGCTGGTAGAGTTTGGGCTTACCCCAGAATACTGTAAAAAGAAAAACATATAGAATACATACTATTATACACATATCCTATGTCTACCTCGCGTACAATAACATATATATTTACTTCGGTTATTTAATTTAAATCAGAAACTATAAGCTTAGAGCTTGTCTCATCGTTTAAAACTCCCGTGAAATAAGTTATAGTCATTACCAAAAATCAATCCTCATGAATTAGAAATACGTACATATTTCGTCAATACTCAATGATGACTCAGTGCATTAATTTAGTTAATTTAAAATATTCTCTACTAGTTACTAGCAGTTTAATTAAATTTAATTATAGCTGCATGAGTTTAAGCTAGAAATATAATTTATTCTGCTATCCACTGTAAAACTTAGAGAATATAGCTAGATTATCATTTAATCACTCTACACAGAAATAAAACTAGTGAAAATGAAATAGGCGATCACCACTTAAATCACTCAACACTACTAGATATATAATATTACCTCCAGACAGAACTACAGGCGATCACCACGAAACTAAAATTATTCACTTATAGCGGTATTCTAGAAGCTCGGCAAAATTGTCGAGAAAACTAAGAACTTCGCTATACAAGTTTATTCTCTAGGACGAAGCGATCCGTCTACTGCAACTTAGGAGGACTGAATGAATGAAGTCTAAACTACTGTGGTATAATATCTGAAAACAGACATTCGAAAACCCGAAATAGCGTCCCGTCTTAACACTTCACATTAACTCAGGCGCCGGCAATAAAACTGCCAGTGCTTGTTGTAACACCTCAGAACTGACCAAGTGGAAGTTGAGTCGTTAATTTTGTTCTTTGTTTATTTGTTCACAGACAGAACTAGAAGACCAAGATGGAAGACACAGAGTCGTTACTAATTTTGTTCTTTGTTTATTTGTCCACAGACAAACGAGAAGACCAAGATGGAAGACACGAGGTTGAGCTTCATGTTGATGGGGAAGACTGGCGAGGGCAAGAGTTTGACAGGGAATTCTCTCCTTAATAGAACAATTTTTAAAAAATCAAACAAAACAACATCACAAACCAAAACCGTTGAGTGTAGTCATGCACAGATAGGTCAGTATATACTTAAGGTAGTTGATGGGCCTGGTTTGGAAGACACAGATGTGGATAAGGCCAAAGACAAGGAGGCATCAGAAAAAAATATGGAGATAGCACTAGCTATGTGCAATGGATCTGTTGACGCTTTTGTATTTGTCATGAAGTTCGGTAACCGATTCACAAGCGAAGACAATACCACACTTGACACTTTGAAACGGATATTTGGAGAAAACTACTACAACCACCTTATTGTTATCATAACTGGTGGAGACATATTTAACACCGAGATGGAAGATGAAACTGATGGCGATACTAGTTTTGATGGTTGGTGCAGAGAACAGACGGGAGCATTCAAACATCTGTATGAGGCTTGCGTGGGACGAGTTGTTTTGTTTAACAATAAAGATAGGAATGTGGAGATGAAGCAAGCACAAAGAGAGAAGATCGTTACACTTGCTGTAGGTTTAGTTGCCCGCAATGGCCAATACACGTCTGAAAATTTTCAAAAAGCTAAAGCCTCTCGAGACAAGCTAATAGTGGAACAGAAGGCAGCAATTCTTACAGAACAAATTCAAGAAAAAGTTAGCCTTCTTACTGCAGATATTGAAAACCTCATTAAAAAGTATTCCGTCAGCAAAAAGGAACAGATTAAGGAACGAGTAAAAAATCTGATGGATGAAATAGACGTTCAAGACAGAGGAACAGGCACGCTTCGTCACTTGAAACTGTTGGTGCTGAAAGTGGAGGAAAATCTTGATGATGTGGTTAAACTTCAGGGTCTGGTACAGAAATTAGAAGATGTAAGAACACCACACAAGGTATGGAGATTATTAAACTATCTCAGGGTTGCCGCCGTCGCTAGTGCTGTAACTGGTGCTGCAGCTGTTACAGCTGTTGTTGCTACGGTTGCAGGTGCTGTTGAAGGTACGGCTGCAGTCGTTGTTCTTTCAACTGTGGCTGCACCTGTTACAATCGCTGTCGTCGGAAGTGCAGTAGTCGTCGGCTCTGTGGCACTGGCCGCTAGAGAAATAGCACATCTTGTGAAAGACAAAAAAAAATAACGAACAACAGGATGATCTTAAAATAAAGCTGAAGAAAAGTGGTTTCTTTGAAGGAAAGAAAGATTAACATTAACAGCCAAGTAAAGTTCAGATCGCAATGTTTTAAATTATGCATATCATCATCAGCATCTCCCTACTCGCTTCTCGTGGAACATAGGTACACCACTACACATAGCTCTCCTCGAGGAAGCCAACACTAAAGCATATACTCCTGTCTTGTAGGTTAGTGTAGCACTATCTTTTACATGGTAATATTGCCAGCCCCATGCACACATTCATATTGGTCGCCTAGAACGGGTTGTCTCAGGAACATAAATGATGGAAAAAGGTCTTTTAGTTACGTGACAAAGATTAACTCTTGAAGTCGCAAAATGTTTAGTTAAATAAAATGAGAACAATGTTAGGAGCATTTGGGAATCTTCCAAAATTAAAGCAGAAAAATGGATGCTTTACTGTAAGAATATCAATAGAGAAAGCCTTAAAAGTGTAAACGGTTTTGTACTTGTAGACAACACAAGGGTGTTAGATAACATAGGCAACAATGGATTGGGGGGGGGGGGAGGGGGGAAGGGAGGGGGGAAGGGAGAGCTTCAGAAACAAAGAAGACATCTATATTGACAACAACGACTTCAGTAATAATGCTGCCGAGAATACATCATCACTGTACACAGAGCTTTGTGAAGCAGGTCTATAGACTTAAATACCTGGACACTTCTGTAACATCAGCTGGAGGATTTAATTTAGAAATAAATATAACGAAAACATAAGCATTGCATTGCTTTTTCATAACACGTTCTAGAGGAATATTTCATAAATGGGACAAATCTTTTCCCAGCTAAGAAAAAAAAATAATTGAAAGTATTAGGACATAGTCTAGTCTGAAAGTTAGAAAGTTAAAATATTTGATAACAACAAGAAGATAAAATGACGAAAGGACGAAGAAAGAATTAGAAAGTGTCAGATTGAATGATACCGTGGAAAGGGAGGAAGTTACAATGAGAATAAGCAACTGTGACAGTAAGGCCTACTACCCCAGCATTATATGTTCATACATTTTAGTAGCACAAATCAAAACCATCGACCGTGGCAAGTACCCACACCACCTTCGAGCTAAATAAAATTGGGCGGAAATGACAACCTATTTCTAAAGAGTTAAATCCAGTTAAGAAAACAGAGGCTTGTAACCGAGTGGTTTCAGTATGAATATTATTACTGGCCATAAATGTACTCGCATTCGCTAGCAAAAACACTAATCATAGTATATAATTTCCACACTGCATCAATACCTGATACGGCCTGTCCTAATCCTGGACTTATAATAGCTTAATAGCTTCATACATCTCCACACTGCAGTTAATATATAATATGGCCTGTCCTAATCCTGGACTGATAATAGCTTAATAGCTTCATACATCTCCACACTGCAGTTAATATATAATATGGCCTGTCCTAATCCTGGACTTATAATAGCTTAACAGCTTCACAAATCTTCATACTGCAGCTAAACATAATATGGCCTACAAAAGTACCTTAAAACACAGCGAAGCCTGCATCACCCGGCAGCTTCATTAATCTTCAAAATATGGCCTACAAAAGTACTTCAATACATAGCAAAGCCTGCATCACACGGCAGCTATAATAAGGTTCATATGGCCTAAACAAATCTTCACTGCAGTTAAACATAATAGGCTGTACACACAGCGAAATATATAAGTCGACATTTTCTCAAATCCTACGTAGGCATACATTATCCAAAAAACACTGGGACTCGACCTACACGGTCCACGCCCAAAACACAACTCCCTAAATCACACACTAGTCCCGCCAAAAAACCCGTCACGAGATTCGGTTGTCTTGAACACCGTTCTCGATAACACATGCAGACTAGCGAGCTATTCACATGACTCAAAACAGTACAGAATAAATACATTAAACAGCGTTCACACGCTTATCTGTACTCTGTCACCCGAAAAATAGGAAAAGATAATTCTATCCTAAAGTCAAACAAGTATCCGCTTAATCAAGCGTTGCAACTCGAAATTTAATTTGTCTAAAAAACCATTCTAAAGATTACTTCCCCTTCCATAAGTTCCACTTGCAACAGTTACCACCCGCTCCGGGAAAAAAATGATTCTATCATTTTTTTTTGAAAAAATTAACTCCCAAAAACAAAAAATTTAGAAGACAAAGATGTTCTAACATATGCTTACAAAAATCATCTTATTTTAAATCAAATTATATCTACAACAAATATCAGCATTAAAGTGTAAAGTAGCAATTAAAGCATACAGCATAATCAGCTAAGTATAAAAAGTAATTAGCTAAATATACAAATGTGATGAGTTCCAAAATTAAGTCAATTATACGTAGTACAAACCAAACCGACAACAACCGATCGAAAAGAAAACACAAGATCAATCAAAAGAAGAATGATCTGTAAAAAATGAAAGTAAGAACTCAACAATACTATATACTCATAATTAAGTTGGACAATTACATGTAAAATAAATACAACTATCATAAGTAGATATGTTATATCAAGTCATATAACCACTCCAACAATACAAAGAATAGAGGTATAAGTGTTGAAAGAAGACAAAGTATACAAATAGAATCAAGTAAAACGAAGATGAGGTACGAAAGTATAAACAAGATATGAAATCCATACCGAAAAGACAACAGAAAAGAAGGAATGAAATGAAGAATAGTTACCAAAGACAGATAGAAAGCAAAGGCACGAACACAGAGAAAGTCAATAACAGTACATACTAAAAACTGTTTTGATCAGATAACCTATTCATAAATAAATATATAAACATGATCGAAAAGCACAACACAAAATATCAAAGTATATCTATACTAACACCACCAAAAAATAATTTACAACTAAACAAAACCTAATAAGTAATTTAACTAAGTTATAAGAGTTATACAAAACTAAAATAAATAAATTATAGGCATCGAACAAACAAGTAATAGCATTACTATAACTAATACGACCAACGCACAATCAAGCGCTAAAAATAAAAAATACATCATAATAAAAAACAACTTTTTACAAGAACTAATCAAACTACATATCAATGATATCACGAAGTCAAATGCTGGGCACACACAACAAAAAATTACAATGCCAAAAAAAAAAAAAAAAAAAAAAAAAAAAAAAAAAAAAATCATTTTTTTCAACAGTACCGTACAAACATATTTTTTTTCTCGATAAGTTACATAAAAACAGTATTTAATTTTTAAGTAATTCAGTAATACTTTAAGTAAAGCCTAATAATGAAATCAATATTTTAACAAAATGAGTGAAATATAAAACAAAAATCCTATCTCGAAGAAACCTTTAAATCAACACATGTAAATTTAATTTATTCTTTAAGTTCTTTCTGCTGACAATTACGTTCAGCTCAGTAAAATGCTATTTAGCTATAACTCTATCTCTTACTCAAATCGATAAGATATACATTATAAATAAATCTACCCTTTGATGCTAATATGAAATATAAAAAAGGTTCTATAAAAAATATCTACAAAAAATAAGTTTTTTTTTAAAAATAATCTGCTAAGAAAATAATCTACATGTCTGACTGGCAAGAAAATCAAGTTCTGGAAAAATCGAAGTTTCACAAAAAGTTAACAAATCCAAATACAAGATCATGTATGATACATGCAAGCTATTTTCAAAATTACATTTCACAACATACCAGATAATACACATCTTCTCTGTATGTTCTATATATTAATTAATCATGACATCAAAACATGAGAAAAATATAAATTAAGTGAATAACGAACACTCAGGACTATCTAAAAGTAACCACTACATCAACACAATAAATGAGTTTGTGCAATCTCATCATGTACAAAACTATCCTAAACAACACAGTTGCAAAAATTCTAAGTTGAACAGAGTAGTATAAAGGATAATAATTACATACTACACATTATCAACACAATAATATATAAATAGCATAAAAATGTATTAATACATCATCAAAATACAGACATATAAATAACAATAAAAAAAATTATGGCAATCAAATGATGCATAGAAATAATCATTACAACAAAATTATATGTTATTTCAAAACAACAACATGTCATGTACTAATATAGAATACAAAAAATATTTACTGTCTTCACATAAAAAAAAAAATAAATCAGACGCGAAGTCTCCCACTCTCTTGTAAACATGCTTGACCTTCAGAAAGTAACCATCAGTTGCTATTTGACGCTGACAGGTTTCGGTTGACTACTCGAGCGGAAAGTTGACTCACATTTCTGACCGTCAACATGTCACAGAAGCCTTGACCCTTATCGTAACGTAGCTTCTGTCAACAAATACAAATAAAATTTCCATTTTACTCAATAGTGAAATTTAATGAAAAAAACGTAGAAATCACGTTTACAATTACCCAACACCGGCTTGTGTAAAAACCCGGTCTCTTCACGATGTCACTAGCTCTCTCTATCACATGTAGATATCATAGAATTCTTGGGGACAACATGACCGACCTTGAATGTCGCCGCTGCCTTACGCTGAAACAAAGTGTTATATTCACAACAACAAGTAGAGCAAGCAATAGTATTCAAGCATCCACTGTTATTTTTACTCTGTTTACTTTGATTATAAATGACTCTGGGCTCATGTTGAACAAAATTAGCACAATTGCGCTTATTATTTGATCTATGATCAAAATACTTATTATTACCGTTGCCTTGTTTACAAATAATGACCTTAGTCTTTTGTTTAGGAACATTACTCTGGTGATGTAAAGCAACATTTGAAAAGCTATTATCTCTATCATACTTTCCAACATTCTTACAATCAAAACTTTGAGATTTGTTAAATTGTCTACAGTATCTAGGAGAAGGAAAATTATTATTTACTGATCTCCCTTGGTACTGTTTAATCTTGGGGTTATCTCTCTTACTAGAACTGTTTTTCTTTTCCCCTATGGGAATATATTTACCAATAGTTTCAAACTGACTGTGCTGAGTTTGACAACTGCCAGAAACAATAGTATCTCTATTGTTCCGCATATGGGTTTCATCTTTGGAACAAGTAGTAATAGTCTCAACACCCGCTATTAATTTCTGAGTATTTCCAGTAGTAGACAAATATTTGCTCTTATGAGTCTTGACCTGAAATTTATCACCTTTCTTTTCCTGACCAACAGAACTGGCTGTTACACAAGAATCTTTGTTGGTCTGACGCCAAGAATTATTACTGGAACTATCAGTAATATTAGAACTTTTAAAGTTGTATTTACCACGATAAGATCTATCTTTACCATGAATGAAATCTCTCTGAGCAAAAAGTGTATGTGTCTGACTTTTCGCAACTTTCTGTCTATCATTGTGAACATTGACAGAAGAGCACCTTTTGTTTTTCAAAACCATATCTAGTAAGCCAAATATTCTTTCCCTTGCTTCCGCAATTTCATTATCTTTAAGTGAAATCGTTTCACTTAACCTTTTATTTAACTCCTTAACAGCCAAAACTTTGTCGCTTTCTTCTGCTAGCAAATTTTCAATTTTAGCGACCTTCTCTTTCTCCATAGTTAACTCTTCTAATTTCACCTTTTACATCCTTTTCTTTGCTTGCTCTCCTCTGTCGCGCTAGTTTCCTCAATCTCATCTTTTGAACCTCTTCTATCTGTGGCTGAAGTCGAGCCACTTGAGCCTGAAGTCCTTGGATTTGAGCAGCTTGTGCCTTTAACTCATTCATATTCTCCGAGGATACATTACTCTTTTCTTTCAGTTGGCGACTGAGAATATCATTGTCATCCAACACATCCTGAAGCATATCTTTATAAGTCTTCTCACAGACATTTCTCTCAACCTTCAATTTCTCATACATCTCTTTCTGTTCTTGAAGTTCCCGCGTGAGATTACCTATCTGAGCTTCCAAGTCTTGGACTTTGCTTAAAGCTGAATTTAATGTAGCTTGTGCACTAGAAAGTTCTGAGTTTGATTCAAGTATCTCACTTTTAAGCTTATACACAGTTGCCTGTAGTTCGCTCTCTTTAGCAACACCTTCTAGGAAATTCTCCCTTTGCTGTAGAGCACTATGTTTGTTTACTTTTGCTTGTTTCTCAATTCTCAATTCCCTTTCCTGCTCATCAGATGTATGGTTGTGGATTATTTTGAACATGCTTTGCATTATATGTCCGTGTTCAAGTTCAATATACTGTTGCAAAAACACACGAAGGTGCCGTAGCAAATTCACCAAATCCTTGGCCATTACCAAATTGCAAACAAACTTAAAGTTGTGTTCAGCAAATAACTCCAGGGATGTTGACACATTAATCAAAAAATCATCCATTATCCATTCTCCAAGTCGTGCACCTCTCAATCCCTTACCATCTCTACCTACCACCAATGCAGACTCCAACATAGGCCTTATATCTGTAGGGCACATATCACGATCCATGGTGATTCACTTACTTAATCAACTATATATAGTAATCACTTATAGTTATGACAAATTACTGTCGCAAAAGGTTTGACAATTACCCTTCCAGCTCACAAAGTTAACTATTTGTCAAGAAATGAGCTTATTCCTCAATTCTGTATCACCAATTCCTTTTTATAGCACCTTTATCAAGTCACATCATTATCAGGAAAATCGACATATGTCAACAGCCATTAACACCTATGCACAAAATCTTAATCATATGTCAAATTAGACATAAACAATAATAATAACAAAATGAGCAATTAGGGAGGCCTAGCGACATATATGAAGTGACACAATTTACACAAGACACAATCACTTATCTGTCAATGATCCCGCTTCTTTTCCGCCACGACACTGGATATCACATAGACTGCTAAAACCTCCACTGCGGGAAAGCACTGGAACTTGATTCGTTTCTCTTCAGGTAATTTCGTCAATATGATATGTGCTTAACAATGCACAAGTTGACAGGAACCATAATACAGCACACACTGCAACTCTTGACTCTTCTGTAGTCTGAAATGCACACGGCAACTCCGTGTATCATAACATCTTGAACTTGTGATGGTGACAACTGGCACAGGTAACCCGAATATTGCAGAAATCTGTCACAACCCGTACAAATGCTGGTACAAATACTGTCCAAGTCTAATTGAACTTCCTTGACCACTGCAGACGTTGTTGTCGTCTATAGGCATGAAATAGGACGTCAATTGCTACTGGTGTAAAGTTGCCTTCTACCACGAATAAAGCGTGCGTCGTTTCTCAAATGCGCCACCCAGGCAGATAATAACTAGGTCACAGTTCTGAAGTACAGGAGATTCAAGCCACGCCTACATAAGGTCAATTATAACAAAGTCAAGTGTTCTACACTCTTGTCACGTGCAAGTCATATGTATTATTTTCAACTTGTAGTGACTGATCCTCTAGATATGTTATGGTCTGGTGGACAAAATTTGATTCACTTTATCCTCTTGCTTCAAGTACATATCACTGTAGAGGTAACAATTTCTTAATCGTATACGCCACTCAGGCACATCTTAAAAGATATCCAATGATACGAAAACTACGCCACTTAGGCTATCGACGCGAATAGTCGTAGATGTCAGATCCTGTTGACTGTAAACCACCATAAATGTAACAAACTAGATTTGCTGGTTTCTCACTGAATGTAATTAAACGTTAATGTTATTAGTCTGTTTACACCCACTGTTGCGAGTGTAGTGGTTTGGTCTATATCATCGCCACACAGGCTAATTCAATATATGTGTGCTGCTGACCTGTCACTGTGTCTGGAATGTTGACCTGGGTGTGTGTTGATATGTTCGCACACCACAGTACGTACATAAGGGTACATGCAGGAGTCAAGAAGGGTTGCAAACGACTGGAACAGTTCGATACTGTTTATTCCGTTACAACACAGATACGATGACATAAATGACACACATTCGACAGCAAAACACGAATCATAGTATATAATTTCCACACTGCATCAATACCTGATACGGCCTGTCCTAATCCTGGACTTATATAATAGCTTAGCTTAACTTCATAATCTTCCACACTGCAGTTAATATATAATATGGCCTGTCCTAATCCTGGACTGATAATAGCAGCTTCATACATCTCCACATGCAGTCACACTGCAGTTAATATATAATATGGCCTGTCCTAATCCTGGACTTATAATAGCTTAACAGCTTCACAAATCTTCATACTGCAGCTAAACATAATATGGCCTACAAAAGCCTAATACACAGCGAAGCTGCATAGCTTCATTAATCTTCAAAATAGCTTAATCACACGGCTTCATCTGGCCTAAACAAATCTTCACTGCAGTTTATCACATAGGCTGTACACACAGCGAAATATATAAGTCGACATTTTCTCAAATCCTGGAGGCATATAATTATAAAGCTTCACACTGGGACTCGATCTACACGGCAGCCCAAAACAAACTCCCTAAATCACAACTATCCCGCCTACAAAAGTACCTTAATACATTCAGTCTTGAAGCCGTTCTCGATAACACATGCCTAGCGAGCTTCATGACTCAAATCAGTTCAAATATGGCCTACAAAGCGTTCACTTCAATACATAGCAAAGCCTGCAACACACGGCAGCTATAATAATCTTCATATGGCCTAAACAAATCTTCACTGCAGTTTATCACATAGGCTGTACACACAGCGAAATATATAAGTCGACATTTTCTCAAATCCTACGTAGGCATACATTATCCAAAAACACTGGGACTCGACCTACACGGTCCACGCCCAAAACACAAAACGCTATGGAAAAGAATGTCACACACTAGGTCCCAAAGCCACAAAATTTTGTATCTCACACGCTCATTGAGATTCGGAAAAAGGTTGTCTTAGCAACCACCTTCTCGATGAAACAAATGCTGGTACTAGCGAGCATTTTGTTCATTGTGGTCCATGTAAATAAACTTTTTTATTTGACTGGGCTGAATTATGCAGATTTTTCAACTTGAGTTCAAAGTTTACAGTTCTATAAATTAGTACACCACTATAGCACACAATAACAACAATCGAGAGACGAAGGAACCTGTTATACATCTACAAGAATAAACATATCTAGCGGACGGCTGTAAACTAACTTGTCAGATATCAAGAAGCAATACTGTACCTGCAAAGTGTCACACAGTGTTTACACTGAAGTCACCCGATCATTAACGACTTACCCACGGACACATAATCAGTAAATAGCGCGGTCGCATAAGTATTAAATGGTGCCATGACCACCTCTCGAGGTGCACCAGTAACAGAGGAAGACGACAATACCTATGATAGATATATAAGAAGAGCACCCATAACAGTAGAACGACCTCAACGAAACTTGTTGACATATTGAAATGGATCCTAATCATGACCAAGCACTTCAACAACAACAAATAATGGTGAAGCAACAAGCAGAACAAATGTTAGCTCAACAACAGGCCCAACAAATAGCACAAATTCAACATCAATAACCATTGATTAACCCTGCAATGGTTCTCTTACCTTCGGAGTCAGACCACACTATGGCAGCATTACAGCGCATTACTGACACGCGTAGTAATGTAGATCACAATGCAAAATATACCCACATTTGCTCAGTGATCACCCCGTTTGGTGGGACTCCAAGTCATTTCGACGTTGGCTAAAGGACATGGATATGTTTGCAGCCATGATAAATGCCAACTCCTACGTTGACAGAATAAGAATAGCATTTTTGTCCTCAAATTCGTTGGTGACAGATTTTCTAAGGCGGCGAACCAAGACATACCTTACAGAGACGTACGACTCTTTGAAAAAGAAGCTCATACAAAGATACACAGACGTGATCGATACTCAACACGCTTGGTCACTGCTTCGTAAAATGAAGCAGGAGAAGGCAGAAACAGTACAATTTTATGGAGATCGATTATTAAATTTAGCAGAAGAGGCATTTTTGGACGGTGCAGTGGCATCTCAAGAGATTGAACGACACCTAGTAGGCATTTTTGTTGATGGCCTCTACTCAGATAATCTCAAGCTCCATTTGATCCGCAAAGCCACTAAGACTATAACCGAAACAATACAAGCAGCGGTGACGGAGGACAACGTTCGCAAGAGATTTACACAAAGAATAGGCAGAGAGCCCAGGTTCGAACCACATCCTGAAAACGAACCCATGGAAATTGGCCATTCTCGTCAACAATGGAGAAGGACTGACAGTCATAAAAATCACTACCACCGCAGACAGGACCATCACCAGCACGAGTATATGAATACTGATTATACACCACCACCCAGACCACAACAGATTCATAATGTATCCCCGATACATTGCTACAATTGCGGGAAACCAAACCATATTGCGAGGGAATGTCGATCAAGACCCAATAGCAATAACTACGGAGGACACCAAGCTAGTGGAAATATTCCTGGTTCTCAAAAAAACGCCTCTCATGGCAATAGCAACCGAAGACAATTCCAATAACAACCATGGAATCCCAGACAACAACAACAGTTCCATGCTCCTAATCATGACCAAGCACTTCAACAACAACAAATGTTGTCAAGCAACAAGCACAACATATGTTAGCAAGTTTTTCCCGAAATTACCAAACATCACGTAACCAGGAAAACAGTCCAGTCATGCACTAGGTAGGACCGGTAGTCATGGCAACCACAGAGTACAACACCTATAACTCTGACAACAGGTCCCTCACCCTAAGGAAAAGAAATCATCATCAGCAAGAGCAGATAAAATTTATGAAGATACAAACATCAGAATAAAATAATATAAATATAAACCCTGATCCCAGTTCATGTTTGATTAACATCCAGAACAAAAACTACAGGGCACTCATTGACACTAATGCCTCTGTTAGCCTGATCCGAGAGCAGGTAAACAAACAAATAAAGAAGTCAGTCTGGTTTCAGCACTCAATCACTCATATGGCTTCAGTGACGGGCCAAGAACTACAATCTTTAGAAACAGCCCACGTTACCTTTCGAATTGGAACACAGACGATTACACATCCTTTCATCATCATTAGAGAGATGTCCAGTAATCTTATTTTAGGTAGAGATTTCCTTGTGATACATCAAGCTAGAATGTATTTTGACCTTCATCAGATCAGAATTCATGACGAATATGAGGCGTTACAAGATGACATCCACATAGCGTCAATAGCACGTCTCAATGCACCAGTCACCATCGCTCCAAATTCTCTAATTATTGCGAAAGGTAGAGTGAAGGCTTCCCGGTGAGTTAAACCTGGACACCCTGTACACATTTTTTCCTTGCCAGAAGACATTGATGACGACCCGCAGCTGTTCCTCACTCCCAACCCCCTCATCAGCCCCAACATACTCCCCGCGCGGCCCCTGTCGGCAACCCGAGTGATTATGTGAAGCGGACATTTGATGACAGAAGAAATAACATGGAACCCAGAGGACAAGCACTGGAAGCCAACTACAGAACACCCTTTACCTGGAGGATACCCAAGGATGACGGGAAAAACACATCGACCATGGAAGGGACGGGACAACGCAAGCACATTCGGACAAATACCACAGGAAGACGCCCTGAATCCGATTTTCAACTTCAATATGCTGATATAGTTGACCAAGGTATCTTAAGAGAAGTATAAAAAGACGGACATTCAGAGTTTGCACATCCCAGGAACACACTGGAGGCGTGCAGTAAAAATGCGGTAAATACAAATGGCATAATGTATTATCCAAGAGACAGACACGTTTTTCTTAACAGGCGATCACAGACTTAATCACCCCAATTCGATGAAAGGAATTACAAGCAGAATGAATGCAAGTCACAACGCAGGCGTAATTACAGAAACCCAAATTCACGAGCAGAAGTTCAGATATACCAAAGACTAAATTATCAAGAATACCAGTCTACAACACAGAGATACAGCCACAGTGAAAGAGAGACTAACCAAGAACAGCCACCCACACATGAAGATATGAAGGCACGAGATAATGAGAAGGAAACAGTCTTACAGTAATTGGACACACCAAACGCTGGTGCAGAACACAAGGCAAGGCTCACCAGATTCGCCATAAAACATCAAGACATATTTGCTATGAATGATATGGAACGTGACCGAACACATACCGTCGTAATGGAAATACCAACTACTACGGAGGAACCTATACACCTCAAGCCTTACCATACCCCACTTAAGAATCGGGAAATTGTAGAGCGCTCGATCAATGAAATGTTAGCCGCTGGGATCATTGAAAGATCCCGATCCCAATGGTCCTCACCCATTGTCATTGCAGCTAAGAAGGATGTTTCATAAAGGTTTTGTTGCGACTACAGTGTCCTCAATAGGATTACTTAGACCATTTCTTATCCTCTCCCAAGAATTGACGATATACTGGCCACGTTGGCAATTCCAAGCATTACACCACATTAGACGCACGATCGGGCTTCTGGTGCATTACCATATCACCAGAGGCTAAGCAGAAATCAACATTCTGTACACACGTCGCAAGTTTGGCTTGGAATGTGATACCCTTCGGCCTGAAAGGTAGCCCAGCCACGTATATGTCCCTTATGGATGAGGTACTAAAAGGTATGCAGCCCTTTGCGCTCGCATACATCGATGATATACTTATTCATTCCGGAGGAACCATTGAGGAGCACCTGTTATGTGTTGAGTCAGTTTTACAAAGATTGAGGCAACACCATATACAGTTAAAATTATCAAAATGCGAGTTTCTCAAAACCGAAACTAAGTATCTTGGATTTGTTGTGAACAAGGATGGCATCAGACCCGATGACGACAAAGTAAAAACTATAAGAGACATGCCCAGAACCAAAACAGTCCGTCAGGTGCGTGCGTATATTGGATGTGTCAGTTACTATACACGATATATCGCCCAGTTTTCCACAGTAGCAGAGCCACTAATAGTGCTCACAAGAAATGTGCCAGGCTCAAATGGACTTACGAATGTCAAAAGGCCTTCGAATACTTAAAAGCTGCACTTACTACAGTACCATTACTTGCCCATCCAGATCTTTCACACCCCATGATACTTTACACAGACGCCAGTGACACAGCTATTGGCGCATGTCTAGTTCAACCAACATTAGATGACGAAAAGACCATTATCCCTAACGTTCCAGAAGAAAGACAGATTGTCTTTTTGTCCCATGCTCTAAGTAAGACACAAAGGCGCTGGACGGCAAAGAAAAAGAGGCTTTCGCTATTCATTATTCGCTCCAAAAAGTTGATTTTTATCTGAGAGGTACAAGGGTAATCATTCGGACAGATCACCAGCCCCTGGTTAACTGGCTTACGAAAACCCAAGAGCAACCTAAGAAATTACAGGTCTGGAGCATGAACCTCCAATCCTGTGATACTCATATAGATTATTTTGCTGGCACTCGAAACACGTGCTCTGATTTGCTGTCACTCATTCCCTACCCAAATGAAATAGTGCAAGAAAACACACACGTGACAGATCCACATATCTCCATCGATATAGATGACCACACCAAATAGATTAATGCCATAAATGTCCACCAATACGATACCAGTAAGGGAACAAACTACACGGACGCACTCCCCCTCCCTTAATAAAACAAATGAGATAGAGAAATATGGTTTAAGAGCGGAACAGAATAAAGACCCATAACTCATACCAACCATGAAGCATATTGCTGACGATCCATCCAAAGTCAAGCATTTTACGATCCTGCCATACAATGACACCTTGAATAGAACAGATGAAAATTCGGAAGATTAACTGCACAAGTGCGTGCCGAAACATATAGTGCCCGCCATACTCACACAGTTTCATGACCAGAACGGCCATGTTGGCAGGGATAAGACGATTGATATAGTGAAGAGACGATGTACAAAGATATCACTGATTATGTGGCGACTTGCAAAGTCTGCAAAATAAGAAACATACGTCCAACAAAAGCTCCAATACAGGAAATGACTCCATCTCATTTTCCAATGGAGACTGTCAGTATAGACATTTCAGGACCGTACCCACTCACACAGTCAGGAAATAGATATATTTTACACATCGTGGATCAGTATAGCGTTTGGCCCGTGTCGCAACCTATGAAGGATGTCATATCAGCAACCGTGACAGAGTTCTTTCTACAGGCATGTGTACCCAGGCATGGCTGCCCCAAAAGGATAATTTCTGATAACAGAAAACAGTTTATCGGCGAAAACTTCAAGGCCATATTGAAAAAGTTAAATGTCAAACATACCACCACGAGTTATTATCGGCCCCAGTCCAACGGAAGAAATGAGCGCATGCATTCCACCATGCATGATGTCATCGCTAAGTATATCCAGGGGAATACTCAATATTGGGACCTCTATCTGAACCAGGTCCTGGAAGCTGTCCGCGTAAACACAAACGAAACAACAGGACTCTCTCCTTTGTATATGTTATACGATAGAGAGCCACCGATTCTGCTAGATAACTTATTGCAACCCCAACGCAAGTATACAGGCGAGAATCCCATATAAATTAAAAATTCGTGAAAAATGTAGAGCCCACCAGATAGGTCACCAAAATGCCATTTAAGCGTACGAGAAACGACAACAAACTAACGATAAGAACGCACCCTTCGAGCAATTCCAAGTATCGGAACCTGTTTATTACCGAACGCACATTAGAAATTCCAAGTTTGACAATAACTGGGTCGACGGATTCAAAATACTTGAGCAGACTTCCCCCACGAATCGTATCCTGTGGAAAGAAGAAGATAACCAGACGCAGAAGGCACATGTTACACAGATAAAAAAGATGACCATAGGCCCATACCGAAACTAAAATTACCACTGACAGACAACCTAGAAAAGCCACCATGTACTACCTACCATCCAGTACGACATCTAATAGTACGTCGGATGAAGACGATTTTGAGGCAGAAAGGACAGATAACATACCAAGTCCAGTGGATGACGCTGTTCGTCGATTGCAAAGATATCGTGAGAACTCCTCAAGTGAAGAAGATATATCACTTGCAGAACTTCGCGAAAGACTGGTTTACTATGATGACAGATTACAACATGAACCACAAAGCAACTCCGAGACCAGTAGCAATAATAGCATACAGTCACCCCCAGTAATACCGAACCAAGTATACTACAGATCTGAACAGTCCAAGACCAGTCACCAACAGTCCAACTCAACTTCGAGTAGTTCTGATATACCGCTAAAACAACGTCAAGAACACTCACAGTGGAGCAGTACAGATAATGTACCACTTCAGCAGCTTCAGGAGAGAATGGTATGCCAGCCGCAAAACCCCACGAATGCCAACGTTCGGCTACCAATAACAGCAGCATCAGACTCTGAATGTGTGTATCAAAGTTCTGATACAGAGAACGATAAAGTACCTTCACCACCACGACAAAAAGAGTCCGATATCGATACCTTAAGTGCACCCAGAAAGTCAGACGGTATGGATGGCGAACCACAAATCAACATCAGGTCGACAGCCAAAAGACCATATGCATTGTCATCAGAAGATTTAGCAACCATCGCAAATTACAGCAGGTTCCCGCAGGAGCATATCTGGTATAAAATCATGAGAAAGCGACGCCAGACGAAAACGAACAAGTCAAAAGGAACTCTACAACCCATTCTTCTGCCACAGTCTATTACATCCTCTATGCGAGCAACACGTAACAGTTACCATTTCTTAGCTTACGCAAGCGTACGATAGCAGACTCTCGGAGCGAGCAATAGCGCTCTTGGAAATTGCTAAACTGCTTTAAGTTAGCAAAGGTGCTCTCTTTTCATAGCGCCCAACCAATATGATACTCCCTCATCATAGTATCCAACGTAGTACGTACTCGTCTCTACATAGTACGCGACAGTGTATACCAATATTATTGTTTTTTTCTTTTCTTGTAAAGAATGATGTCCGCCTCCCTACCAGTTTTACTACTCACTTGGGTAGTGGGGGCAGCCCAAAGTGACAGTTCCTTACTGTAAGAGAAAGTATACGACAATAAGTTAGTATGGAGTGATGCCATCATATTTGAGGATGCGAAGGAAAGAGCTTGGCGATTCCTCTTCAACTTAGACGGTCAATATAATTAATGACTTCCAGCCCTTCAGAAGCGAATTAAACGAACTTGCACAAACTTTTAGAGATTTAGAACGTTACATTATTAAATTCAATAAATTTATGACCATATATTTAACCTTAATGAATTTTATGTACAAAACGCAAGAGTTACTCATGCACGCTTCTCTTACTATGATGACCTTTGAGGCTCACGTAGGCTTGCTCAAACTTAATCGCATACCCCCTTTTTTCCTCATACCAGTGCATTTACAGGTCTGTTTCGACCAACTCACTAACCTCCTTCCTCTACACTACTCAAATCCATCCCTATATTGAACATTTCGTCTTCCTTTAACCTTTCTTCTTCCATAGTATGGACCCCTCTTCTCACATATCTTTCTTTCTTTCATAATCGGAACCTCGTCTACCCCGTAAACAGGGTGTAGAGGTGACTCAAAGAGCACAAAGCTCCTGGGCAAAACATGCAATCAAAATGTTTGACAAACAGGTGATTAGCCCATTGTGTCTTCTCACATACCTCCGTCCTCAAATCAACTTTGTCATTCCTCCAGCTCTCAATCCTCTAGATCAATTCAACATGTCTTCTCTCGTTAGGGACTTAGACAGTATTCATACGCCCACTATTATGGTCAGGTGCACTAGGATCTCAGGCATGACCGCACTTATTTGTGTGATCTTAGTGATCATACTGAGCTGCGTTGTGTACAAGTAGGAATTACATAAAAGAAAATGTTGTGCTAGAAACAAAATGGTTACTATCACTCAAGTCGTACAGAATCAAATGTGTTCCATAATCACTCATTCGAACACAGATAAGGAGATGGAAAATTAACTGATACAGATGACCACCTTCACACCGCCTCCCATCAACCCCGTCTTAATTCTCACCACGCTGTAACCCCAATTCCTACCACGCTGACGTGCCTTGGTAGAACATTTAATACATCTCGCTAAATGTCACTAGAGACGAGAATATTGTACCATATACTACTGTTACACAGAACACCGTTCATCCAAACACAACATACTTAGGAATGATTACCTGAGGAGTAAGATTACTTTGATTACAAGCATTTATGGCGGTATGCCAATTGAAGGACACTGTTACTCAATATATATACGATACTAAGTAAATTGTGTTAAGCCCTATGGGGACTTACTAATGTCCATTCATATTTCAGAGGGTTTCATGATTGTTTTATTTTCTCATATATGCAGAGTTTTGACTTCTATGCTATTGTTAAGAAGACATCACATTTTTTTAAAAACCGTTTTTAGTGAATGAACTCATAATAGATCATTGTGCTGAGCAGTAAGAGAGTTGTTCTGACAGACACCTGACTAAAAGCTCATACTGTAGTGTGCATTCGGAGCCACGATCGGTCGGCCACAGTAAGCAGCAAGTACTGTCACCTACTGCTTTTACCTCTTCCTAGGCATCCAAGGCCACCATCGGTCGAGCCTGCTCGTTTGAGTTGCTCTTTCTAATTGTATTAACACTTTTGTCTTCACTGACATACACAGTTAAGAAAGAACAGTTGTAAATTAACAATTTTTTTCTTTTTTTTATAATTTGGCGTTTTGAGATATTCTGCCTAACTTAGGCTAAGTATATATTCTTGTCTACGAACAACCATAAACAAACTTATACGTAGTATTCGCTTTATTGAAAATAAATGGCTATTATATAATCCCGTACAGTTTCAGATAAACGTGAAATCTTTAGTATATCCATTTACTTGTACAATCGATATATTGGTAAAAAAAAACATAGCACTCCATTATAATAAGATCACTCAGAAAAGTGTTATAGACCCAATATATCCTGACAAACTACGGATCACAGTGGCAGGACAGTGTCGACATTGTAAATATTTTTTTTTACTATGGCAGTATTGTTTCCACGCCATAAGCAGTTATTACTCCTGTGTGTATTACTCTTTAAGTTCAGACATGTTTAGTTTCCTATAAATTACTGTTTTATAACTAGCTCGCTCATTGTAGCCAAGTTCATGATTGCTGACTTCTTTTAAAGCCAAGCAGTTCATATACGACAGGTGTATTTTATCTTAGTCAAAGAGCCTGTTATAATTGTTCAACTTCTATAATTACCGTTAAGGCCTTGTTGCACAGATGGTTTGTTTATATTGTAATTATTTCATGCAGGCATCCACTAATGTATATATACTGCTCAAAAAAATTGAAAGGCCACTTACAAATTCATCTGCAGTTTAAAAAAAAAATAAAGATACAATTATGAAACTCACGTATCATAAACGGTTTTCATTGCACATTACATTGACATTAAAATTAAGAAAAACAAATGATTTCATTAGTAAGAAAATCGATGTCAATCGTCTTACCTCCATTTTTGAAAATTCAGAATCATTAAACAAAAGTTAACATGATTCAAAATCGAGTGTGTCCACCATGAGCTTGAATGCATTCACTGCACCTTTGCCTCATTGATAAGACAAGAGTTCTTAGAGTCATTTGTGGGATCGCTTGCCACTCCTGCTCCAGGAAGAGGAACAACTGATTGAGGTCAGTAGCAGGTGGATGATTTTCTCTAAGTCTACGTCCTAGCACATCCCATACATGTTCTATCGGACTGAGATCAGCAGAGTAAGACTGAGATCAGGAGAGTAAGCTGGCCAGTCTAAGCGGGTGACATGTTGCTGTTGTAGGAAGTCGTTCACGACCCCAGCTCTATGTGGTCGGGCATTGTCGTCCTGCAGGATAGAATCAGGTCCTAGAGCCTGAAGTGCCGTAAGAGCAAGCGGCTGTAAGATGTCATTTCTGTAGGCCAAACCATTCAACGTACCATGCACTCGATACAAGGGTGTTCTGGAGGTCACACTAATTCCGCCCACACCATTACTGATCCACCGCCATAGCGATCATGTTCAAGGACGTTGGCATCATGATAGCGTTCTCTTGGGCGCCTCCAGACACGATTTCTGCCATCTGTGAATGATCTGGTGAAACGGGATTCATCTGTGAACAGAACTCTGCTCCATTGATGCCTTGTCCAGGTCACATGACGCCGAGCCCAAGCCAGACGAGCTGCGCGATGAGCTGGAGCCAAGACAGGTCGGATGACAGGTCGCCTTGCATGCAGATCTGCATCTCTCAGTCGGTTTCGTATGGTTTGGTCACTGACGATTACGTTGGTGGCTGCTCGCAGTTGCGTCCTGATGGCACTGGCAGTGATTGTTCTTTGTCTGAGAGCCAATACAACAACAAATGTGTCTTGCCGTCTTGTGGTAGACCTTGGACGTCCTGACCTGCGTTGTTCTGCGACACTGCCGGTTGCATTATAACGATCACGCAGAGTTTGTATGACAGAGTGGGCAACTCCTAATCTCCTAGCAACTTCTCGCAGCCCTACATCATCCTGCAGCCATGCCATCGCTCTCCATCT
Organism: Oreohelix idahoensis; assembly: GCA_024509875.1. NCBI lineage: Eukaryota > Metazoa > Mollusca > Gastropoda > Stylommatophora > Oreohelicidae > Oreohelix > Oreohelix idahoensis. Next base: position 385,371 of record JAMPIV010001581.1, read on the forward strand.
GTCAACATTGGTCAAGCGTCTTCGCTGAGCCATGGCTAAAATGGTAAATGTTACAAACATACCCATTGCCCGTTCCTTCCGAAAAGTGGGTGACATGTGTTCACTATAGTCACGACTTGCACGTGAAAAGCAAATTTCAGCAATGTTATCAACAGGCTTTGCCATAGGAAGCATTTTCAAACATGCATTATTTCCCTTTCCACCACGTACATTTTGAGCATGCAACAAAATGACCTGAGTGTTCAGGAGTTGAAATGACCAGTGGCCTTTAACTTTTTTTGAGCAGTATATATAAAAGCGCCATACATCTATGAGAGCGTTGCATACCTACGGGAGCTTCTGCTTACCAAACATTTTCGTGTAGCGAATATATTTCTATTTTTATTTTACGGGAAGATTTTTTTATTGTTAACATTTTCGGTTTAATTTTGATAGAACGCAAATGTTTCCCTACGGGATACATTTGTGTGGCCCGGACCTATGTGACAGTAAGGCCTACTACTCCAGCATTATCCGTGCCAAATGAAATAAGTTCATAGCCTACATTTTAGTAGCACCATTAGAAACCATCGACGGTGGCAAGTACCAACATCACCTTCGAGCTAACTAAAATTTGGAAATCCTAAAGAGAGTTCTGTAAGGCCTCGGCGAAGGTTGTGTCTGTACCTGTGAGTTGTTGAGAGGCCATGTTTGGGCGGTCTCATCTATTCAGAACAACCAAGGCATTTCTACGTTTTGATTCTTGAAGTTCTTCAAAATGAAGTTAGGTTGTGTTAACGGTTAATGCTATCATTCATAGAACAGAATAACGACAGTCGCTATATTCTGAACTAGGAGCAAAGAATGAGTAAGATAGTAACTGAAGTAAGTACATCTCCATTTTATTTCAGTCCTCAGCTAGAATTTATTTTGTTAGGGGAAGAACCCGAAGAACTGTTATAAAACAGTTGAAATGCTAGAAGCTGGAGAAATATTAAATCCAGTTAAGAAAACAGAGGCTCAACTACTTTTACTGAACGTTATGGAAAAGAAGGTGAAGATAACCTAGGTCCCAAAGCCACACGGGATTTTTGTATCTCACGCGCTTATAGTGAGAGACGGAAAAAATACTGGTACATATAGCAACCTCCCCTCAGGCGATCTTAGTCCTCTCGAGGCTGTGTGTGGTCCCGGTTGTCGGGTCTTCCCAGTTTAGTAGAGGCAGCGCAGCAATGTGCTGTGCCCATACCAGATTTTGCTTTTTCTCGGACCTAACGGTCCTGAGTTATCTAGCTGGATCGACGTCTCGAATGTGTGGCGGTTTTATAGCGGTAGAGATGGGGTACACACGAGGGCAAGTTCGGGCACAGCGGGCTGATCATCCGCTTGCTAGCCATTCTGATTACGGAAATAGCAATTAATTCTTTGTTGTACCAATAAACGCCTTTAGGCGTAACGGAACAACAATTAATTTCTTGCTGCCCTAAGACGCCTGCACGAGGCGTACTAGCCACGGACTGCTTTGTCGGTCAGCGGCTAAGGACGGAAGAAGAAGAAGAAGATAGCAACCACCTTCAAAATGAAAGAAATTGATCTGGTACCAGCTGCATTTTGTTCATTGTGGTTTATGTAAATAAACTATTTTATTTGACTGGGCTGAATTATGCAGATTTTGTCACTTGAGTTCAAAGTTTACAGTTCTATAAATTAGTACACCGCTATAGCACAATAACAACTATCGAGAGACGAACGAACCTGTTATACATCTACAAGAATAAACATCTCTAGCGGACGGCTAGTAAACTAACTTGTCAGATAGCAAGAAGCAATACTGTACCAGCAAACTGTCACACAGTGTTTACACAGAAGTGATCCGATCATTAACGACTTACCCACTGACATATATATATATAATCAGTTAATAGCGCGGTCACACAACATAAGAGGATTATCGAGATAAATCATCTCCTACTAGACCAGGTGTGCGTATTTATATATTACGTCTTATGCAAAAGTTGCAACAAATAGGCATATTTTTTGAATTTGCAACATACGTGTATAAGCAAATATGTAGAATTTGCAACATATTCGTATATGTCTGTTCCTTATCTATTCAATATAGATGTTGCTACGTAATCAGATTAGTCATGAATGTTGTTTATATTGTAGATGTTAATCATATGTAAAGGTTTATTACAGTTGTGAATACGTTTTTTGTATGAGCAGCTTATGTTACTCGTAAATAACGAATGTGCGTATGGGTTCATGTTTGTTTTTCTTACGTCAAATCTTAATCAATTACATTAAGAGGAGAGTTAGCGATACAGTTTTCGCAATATACCAGGAAGACTTTGTAAAGCTACGCTAGCATGTTGCCCTAGCCGAGTGTAGACATCCGAATATCATCCGAAATGCTATTACATCGTTGTCGCATGGATAAGTGCTGTATAAGTAGTGCAGCTAATACGTGTGTGTAGCGTTTGGAGGAGCATACATGACTGAAAGTAGTTAACAATACACCACACTGCGACTAGAGTCCGTTAAAGAAGGCTCGCGCTATAATGCGAGAGGTCTCACTCTAAACAATCTTAGAGACACCCGATATAAAGAACAACTCTTATAAAGTCTAGCAATCTCAATATATATCTATTCAACAATCTGACAAATATCAGCATACAAATATAACGAGCACAGTGCGAATGCATAAAACCAAAATATCGGCTAACAATATCTAAACGACATCGTCTACATACCCTGTTAAGCTCACAAAATCAATAGGGCGCACAACTCGCTACTGGCACTGAACTATAATGGAGATCAGCATACTCAGAGACGCTACGTCAAAGACTCATTGATTAGCAAAAGAACTAATACTAAACGGTCTGAGATATCTCCAGCATCACGATGGGCAAAACTGTAACCGTTGGGGTTTCACGGCAGCACTTAGGGAGTATGATTTTTATTTATTCTGGCAGTATTCTACTAGGCAAGCCTAGTAATATTTTTATATTTCTTCATTTATCTTTCAAGCTATGAAGCACTGGACCAATCTTCCAGAGGTGTTAATTCTTGATCGAGGATTCTTATTATTCCAGGTTCGTTCGTATCCTTCTTTGATATTAAATGGTGTGAGTATTAGTGGTAAGTAATTCTGCCAATAATATAACTCGGTAACTGTAGTAATCAAGACAGCTGCCTGGAGTTCCAATTAAAACATTTATTGAACAAAATTGAACATCCAAGATCAAAACTCAGTTCATTTACAGTTGTTAGACTTCATCCAAGAATGTAGGATCCGCATACATAATCCATTGTTAATTTCTTATCTCAAGTACATTTGGTACATCATGTCCTTGATAATATTCCGACTTTTCCTAATCGTTTATATCTTTCTTGGGCGTAATAGTGAGGGAGCCTTCCACCTTCTGAAAATAAAACACTTCTTAGACACAGATACTTGACTATTTTTCTACACCTCACATATACAGACACATCTAGATTACTGCTCTACACTATGGGATGGTTGCCCTGTTTCCACCTCAAAGAGACTGTACCACTCCCTGCGTAAGAGAGCAACGTCTGATCACCAATAATCGCACGATACCACACACAAGGACACGAAAAGAACCCGAAATACTGTCCCTAAAAAAAGTCTTCTCTACTACAAAGCCAAGCTGACTCACGCAATTCTTTCTAACAATGCACCGCCGTACCTACGATCATTGTTTCAAACCAGTAGAATAGAGGGACAACAATTACATCAGTTACATTTGCCCAAACCTAGGATCGACCTGTTCAAAAAGAGTCTACCCTACTCTGGCGCCTACTTATGGAACAGCCTTCCACACCACCTAAAAAGCCTACCTACACAATATTCATTTAACAAAGCACTTTATAAACACTTCCTGAACAGAATCTACAAGCGACCATCACAACGGCTTTCTATCTGGAATTGAAGTGAAATCCTAGATTCTTGCTGAGCTAGACAGTGGTGGCGATCTCGCCATTTTTGATTTGTTATAAAAATCATAGCAAATTATTGCATTAGTTAACTACTTAACAAAAGATTTAACTAAGCCTATGCTAATGTGGTGACATCAATCGTTGCTAAGCGATTCACGCCATAAAGAGCTGGCTGTCTACGAAAACAGTTTAGTTTCAGTTTCGGTTTAAAAATAGCTTTATGTTACTGAAAATATCTTTGTAAAAATCAGGGCCGGCTCTAAGGATTCCTGCTTATATTTTGTTTATTCTTATTCTAATGGGTTAGTTAGCACGGATAATGACATCTTAGTAGGCCATCCGGTGACATACGTCCCGGGGTGACACAAATGTATCCCGTAGGGAGACATGTGCGTTCTATCAACCAGCAACTTAATCCCTAAAAAATGTTCTGTTACTTAACACATTTGTAGAGGCTCTCGTATATATACATTTATTTGCTCCCGTAGATATACATATATTTTTTTCAAAAGTGAACAATAGTAAAAATCTTTCTAATAATATGAAAACTTATTAATGTTAAACCGCAATAGCAATGATATCTTATTATCCATATCTTATTAGACTAAGAAGGCATCAAAGGTTAAAGTCAACTTAACTCAGAACCTGGTAAGGTTTAATAAATCTGTAAACACTAATCATTATAACAAGATTATAGTACATTTGTATAGGGCGACATCGTAACTGTCTCTGAAAGCAGAGATTTGTCAGTACATAATATGTCTATAACACCTACTGCCATTTTTGTTTCGTAATGAAGCAGAAAGATGGGCTGATCATTACCATGTCAGTCATTATGAGTGACTAAGTTTATCTAACTACATGTCATAGAGCAATGTCAAGTAAAGTATATCTGTTATATGAGGATGCTCCACCATGGATGATGTTAGTTACGGGGGAAAAGCCAAGTAGAAGGTCAGTAATCAATGTGCGCGGCCGATCTGGGCCTTGGATGCACTGTCACCGTTATTCCTTACTTGTACGTCTTTAACCTAGTCTGTGTTTGCAAACAATGTCAAAGTAGAAGACTTGTGGTGGCAAAATTTACCAAGTTACCATAGTATTATGAATTTATTTAACCGTTAAATGTCATTTCTATCAGAGGCATATCACGTAACCACGTAAACTCATCTTCATTGTCATAAACCTTTGTGCGAGCAATATGCAGTATCCTTAGAAATTCCGTTAACTCAAGTATGAAATATAATATACTTCTTTTCAATGCTGTCTTGTAAAACAGAGCGTCGTTTATCTGCGAAATAGTTTCTGAGCTATTGCCACTGCTCAATGCAGTATTTCCGCAATGCATTTCACAATCAGTTCATAAACACCAATTTAGTGCAATGACAACTGGGGTTTATTGGGGTTGCAGGGGTTATGTGAATGGGGAAGGGGTGCGAGGGTAGTCATTGGAATGTTCACCACATTTGCATTCTTTGTAATGTTAGGGGTTTCTTCTTGACTCCCTATGTCTGGATTGCCAACAGCATGTCGCCTTCTTTTGCAACTAAGGTGATTATAAAGTTTAAATTTATACATCACAAAATAATATAATTATACTAATCACACTTATAAAGATAGCTAATCCTGATATTCTGGTGTGTTTGATCATGTATGCTGGAGAGTGTACTGTGTCGCGTTCTGTAATGAGAGTGGATATATCTATTTTCTCAAGTGGAGGTACACGAGGAGGAATGTTGAAGGTAGCTTCTGGATGTAGAAACGAGAGGAGAGGATTCCAAATTACCGAGGGAGAATAGTTAAATCGATTGTATGTGTTCTCAAAGGGCAAGTCTTTAGTGAGGGTAGAGAATGCTCTAAAGGGAGCGTCAACTTTGAAAGAGCCGTCGGATACGGAACAAGTCGAAGAAAGTGTAAAGACCTGGAATGGTGGTGCGAGATGTTCAATAGAGTAAACTGAAGAATTACTCCTGAGACAAAGTTTGTAGAGTGTTAATGGTTTAAAGAGCGTCAGCAGCTATGTATCTTCATTAATGCGGTATTTGATAGATACCGTATGTGTAAAACTGACTGTACGTGTACACAGTTCATGGGTTTTGTTTGCGTCTTGGTCAAAAGGAGCCATGATACACTAGTTATTTTGTCTGACATTATAAAATGGGCGTTTAATGGCACAATATGTAAAAGTTGGGCTAATGCATTTATCATAATTACTTTGCAATATAATGGTAAAATATGTATGTTCTGTGTTTACGGCTGGAGCGTAGGCTTGTGTGTCATATTTCGCTAACAGGTATGTTGTAGTATCGCTGTTGTACGTGAGGTGTGAAGGCACTGGAGATGGGATAGTGTGGAGTCTGTAAAGATCATAGACCTTGATAACGATGATCAGTGTGATGTCGATCATGATGACTAGCGAAGTATGCGTGAGTATCGCTTCTACCTGTAAGGATTCGTAGTAGTGGAAAAGGTTCTGTGGCTATTCGCTCCCGTGGCTAGGGATACTGCCGGAGAGAACAGAAGTTCGATAGAGGTCGCCCTGTTTCGTTACATATAACTTTCGCTAATTCTAAGAGCGCAATTTCTTGACCAGAGAGGCAACTATCATACCTCGACGATGGTGCCATTGATCGGGATGTAGTAATAATGGTCGCTCTGCAGGAGGATGGGAACAACGATGTCGGAGGATGATGTTGAAGAGCAGTTTTCTGCTTGGGAACTGGGCGACGTTTCTTTTTAATTCTCGTTCGTACATACTCTTGTGGAAGACGAACAAATTTGGCAAGCGGCGACGAATCTTCCGAGGAAGAACAATATGGTCGTTTAGTTGTGGGATGTATGTCAGTGTTGACAGTGTAGTTCATGCTATCAGTGTTGCTTTTTGGATCCACCGTATCTAGGTCAGACTCTTGTCTTGGTGGTAGAGGGATATCAATTATATCTTCTTCTGTCAGGGTTGCATCTGATTTTTGTGATAACTCAATTCGGTCGTCGTCCGCTATAGACTGTTGATGTTGATGAACTATGTTGTCTCTTATTTCTCGCAAAGGCTTTTCATCATCACTATCCCAGCCTGAGATTGAAGATTGATAGCTGGTGAGCTGCTGGTCGCGCCGGTAGTATACCTGGCTCGATATAGGAGAGTATAGCTCGCTCCCCTGTGCTGATACTGTTGCACTGCGGTTCGCATCATTCAATCTATTTTCACCACATGCAAGTCTTTCTCTTAATTCAGCTAATGGAATATCGTCTTCGTCTTCAGAGGTATCTCGACAACGTCTCATTCTATTCACTGCATCCTGGAGCTGGTCAATGTCAGCATTAATGTCTGTACAGATGTCATCGGAGGAAGCTTCTGGGGTGTTTGTAGATGGTTGGTAATTTACTGTAGCTTTCCTCATCGGTCTCCTAGTACTCGTTGTAGTTGGTACTCTGGGGCGGTGGTCGTTTTGTTCTCATCTCGTGTTCTATTGGGGCTTATATGCTTAATGTCAGTTCTATACTGGCGATCTCGTCACATCCTTTTAATTCTTCAATTCTACGCAAATGCCTATCTATGAAAATCTCAATGTAATATTCCTCTACTAGAAGTGTACCAGCAAGAATCCGTTCAAATATAATTTTTTTTTACACTAATGGTTCTCAACATGTTCTCGCCCTTCTACGCCTCTCATAGTCGATGTTAGCTGGAAGAGAAGGTGCTCTACCATTTTACTGTGGCCCCCTAGAAATATGGCATGGCCCATGTTAACAATCACTGTAATGAGGATGTTATGAAAAAAGCCAGTTGGCAAATACAGCTAACTGCTTATATTAGAAGGGAGCTATAAATATTGTTGTGCAGGGCCAGGTCTGTATCACAGACAGGGGTGTGATGTGTCGGTGTTGTAGGTAGTGGGGTTTCCTCCAAATGGATCACTCCCACCTCCCTTGCTTCACCATAGGCCTAGTGAACTATATTTCACGAAAAGACCATCAACTGTTATGTCAGCCTCTTGGTCTAGCATAACTTCTCAAACCCAAAGACCGTTGTGCGTGGTGAAGAGCCACACCCTCATCGATGTGGTCCTGGTCATTGGGGTGTGAATTCCTACGCTGAAAACAATCTAGAGGAGCAAACCTTGACAATAAACTTGGTGCACTAAAACCATATACACTCGTCCGTAGTTGGAAGGGAGCCAGAGCTATACTGAACAGACTTGGGGGGGTGGAAACTAGTAGGCACTGCTCTCTGATAAATGGAACCCATCGCTAAGGCAAAAATTCGCAGCACGTGACGATCCTTTGACCTTGAACTGTTGGTCACATGCCTATAGCCCAAGAGCGCTCGGCATAATCAGCAGGCGACTTGGAGGAGATGTGAACCCTACCTTGGCTACATACCTCAGAGAGATGCAGAAACACTCCTGTTACCCTGTTAAAACAGAACATATTTAGCTTCTTTCTGGTGTGTATGCTTGAAACCCACTGGCACGCCAGCATTACAACCAAAGAGATGCAATGGATGTCGCCATGCTCTCACACGAATCCAAGCGATAGTCTACGGGTCTAGTAGCCTACCCAGGACCCTAAAGCTGCATCAAATTGGCCCAGCATCACAATTCCTCCTTTGGTGCGGAATGTTGTGAACCCAGCATTGCACACAAAACTTGGGGCAATAACTTGAGCCCCACACTTAATACTGGCTCTTGACTGGCTGGATGCATGCAAGAGGATTATGCAATGGGAAGATGGCAGGTGATGGACGCTGTGAAGCGGCTCTGTGCAGGACGTGATGATTCCATGGGAGAGCCCAGAACCAGAGCACAACTTCTTGTAAGCTCTTCGTGTTTGAAGAGCCCTTTCCCCCCTCCTAGATGACTGGGAATTCACAGTATGCCACCTCACTTAAACCCTATCTGCTAACTTAAAACCAGATTGGGGGGGGGCCTCTGGATGCAAGCCAGGCAAGGATAAATTGCCTGGGAAAGAAACTGGGGCACAGGACGGCCAACTCACGATGTTGCGGAATGGCATAAAATCTACAGGAAAGACCTGGGTTTGATTTCTTCTTCTTCTTCTTCTTCTTCCTCGTTCGCCTTCAGACCTCCACATTTATGACTCTAATAAAGGCAGTAGTCAACTCAAGGTTCCCGACATCTCCAAACAGTTTTTCGTTGACAGAAGTGGGTTGTTGCCATATGCTACTCCGTTCATTTCTGTAGGTTCTGCAGTACTGCAGCAGGTGTTCGACTGTCATCGGGCTGGTACAGCAGGTGCAGAGATCTGTTGCACCAATTTCGTATTTGTGGTATAGATGGTATCTTAATCTGTTGTGTCCAGTGCGTAGCCGAAAAATGATGACCTGTTCTTTCCTGGATAGTTGATGATATGCATCATTTTTCAAATGGCCCGGGTGCTCTCTTTCCCATTTGGACTTGAATGTAGCCTTTATAGGAGTCTTTGCCGTTGCGTAAGTTGTCTCTATATCATTTTGTTGTAAGGCACCTCCTTCCTTAGCAAGTTTGTCTGCCTCGTCATTTCCTGGTATGTTGCAATGGGCTGGTATCCACTGGATAGTGCACTTGTTGAAGCATTTGGCCAGTCTTTCAAGGGAGATTATCAGATCTTTCAATCCTTTAGTTTGGTGGCTCTTCAGCACTGATATTACTGCGAAGGGCATCTGTAAAGATTACTATCTGTTTTTCTGCCTGTGCTTTGCATTCAATAAGAGTTTCAGCTGCCTGTATCAGGGCTTCTGCTTCAGCACTGAAGTTATTACAGTATTTGCCAGTGGCAATTGCAATAGAGTGGATTCTATTCTTTAATGTTATGAGGATGCCGGCACCCCCATTTTCAACTGCATTTTTTGCTAAACCATCAGTAGGGTCTATATGCATGTGTCCAAAGCTTTGCTGGGAATCTTTGGTCAATATACTTGGTTGCTATACACTTTCTTTGTGTTTCTGTCTGTGTTCCCTTACTTTCAATGCCTGGAATATCAGATTTTAACTCAGGAAAGCATCTTATTTTCCACAGTGGGATAGTTGAGCTTGTTGGGATTTTCTTTGTAACTGAGCTTGCTAGCATGGTATTTTTGCTAATTTTTTCTTTTGCTTGGGCCACAAAGTTAGTTCGCTTGAGCCAACCTCTTCCTAGCCTATTCATTCTTTGGAACATGGGGTGTCCTTCGAGTCTCTTAAATTTTTTAGCTTGTTGTAGGACTCTGCTGTCACGTCTATCCTCCATTGACTGTAGCCCTATAATGTTTTCCATATGGTTAATTCCTTAGGGCCCCTGTTGTAATACGTGCTGCTTGGTTTTGGAGTCTGTTTACTCTGTCAAAATTTGACTTTGCTGCCGTCGACCAAGTTGTGATGCCGTATTCCATAGCAGGTCTGACTCTGCCTGTGTACAGCTTTTTGAAGATATTCTCATCAGCACCCCATGTGGTACCAGCTAACTTTTTCATGATGGCCATGCGAAGTTTTGCCCCTAGCTGTATTTTGTTTATCTGTGAACTCCACGTCATTCGGCGGTCTAGTGTCTAGGTCTGATTTGAAGATAATGATAAGTAACACCATTTTATCACCAAACGAGCTCGGATGTCGCCTCAGTAAACAAGGTCCGCGCAGAGCAGTGACACTACAGGCTGCTTGTGAAATGTCTACTACTGGGAACATAAACATATTACTAATCAACGTTGCAGGTATACAAAAAAAAAAAGAACTGCTCAAAACATTAAATAACAACACGATCCATATTGCAATACTTCAGAATATCATTCCACCCATCGCTGCACATGCAAGAAGTGCCAAAGACTTATGACACTCATAAGAAATGACATTTAAGCAGATGTACGAAACATCCCCAGTAGTGGTGAAATAAACATGCAGCAAGTCCACTGCTGGTTCAGGGGAAACAAATACACCATCTATAATGTTTACTGCACCCCATCATCTGCAGGAAACATCAATATCCAGCACACCATATATCACATAACTATAATAGCAGGAGACTTCAACGCAAATTCACCATCATGGGGATATAAAACTTTCAACAAAAGAGGTAGGGAAGTAGAAGAAATCTGCAACACGTCCTACCTGATCCTACAACAAAACACAAGGTCAGAACCTACTTTTTTGCACCGAGCTTCAGGCACGGCCATCAGACCTGATCTAACCATGGTATCGGCTGACATTGTAGAAACGTTGCACTTACACAGTCCTGGAAATTGTTGGAAGTGACCACAGACCAATACTAATTACTATAGACAGTAAGATATTACATTACTGAAACGGGTGGTTCCTTCGGTTATCATTATTGTTTGAATATTACAATCAGTCTCTTGACTTGTTCAATGTTAGTTATTTTATTGGTTAGCTCTGACAATCTAAGAAGTCCCTTCAAATTCTGATTTGCATAATTTACGATAATTGATTTTTCTTATGAAGAGTTCATCGTGCTGATAATATAAACATTGAACAGCTGCGGAACCAAACCCATAACGTAATGAAGATATCAAGCCTTGAGTTTGAGTCCACATGTATTGGCAGTTTTCACATATACAACACCCAACATTTCATAATCTTCATATACAGTTCATTATAATAAGAAATTCCAAGTAATACAAGTAAGTATCCGTCCGTGTCAAAATAATATGTCAGATGAACATCATGGCTGTATACATGCGCTGCTGTAATCAGACAGCCAGAAATGAGCGCATAAGTTCTCGACAGCTACAAAGTGAATCATATTTCGATTCTCCTTCCATAATTCAGTTTACATATAAATCTCATAATTCATACTATTATCCGAACTGACCCTGAGTTCTATATTGAATTCATACTTATGGCTATATACTAAAGCCTCTCATTGGAAGGAATACAAGACACGACTTCTCTGCTCGACGGACAGCATAAAAGGGGTCACGTAACCAAGTCACTAAGCGTGACCTTCCCAACGCGAACACGTCATAATTTTAGCATGTATTTCGCGTTCATTAGTCCGTAAAATATCAACCTATTCTATTAATGCTATTGACCTCCAAATTTGCGCACTGCTAACCCTAGCAGACGTCGTCATTTAAAATAATACCGTAACAGATTTCCTGTCCGACGGGGAAAAAAATCTATTAGATAGATTTTTTTTTAAAAACTATCTTAATTAACTTATCAAAGATTTAACAAAACCCGACGTATGGCCTACGATGTTCTATCTAGAACAGTGTCGCGGTCATATCAGTAATATCTTATAATAAAATAAACGTCATATTATACATATAACTTATATTAAATAAAGAAATGTCACTGTCATTAATTAATTAACTAATTAATTTGATGTCTGTATTGACTAACTAGTAATGTGAGGTGTTATTAAAATTATTCTAACTAATTAAAATTAAAATAATTAATTATAATATGTACGTATGGTATTAACTAATTAATATTTAATTAAAGAAAATGAGAAGTAGTATGCTAAAAAAAATTGAGAAGTACGGACAATTAAAACTAAATATTAAAGTATATATTAAATTAATAATGTGTGTTAAAATTAAGTATAAGTATAGATGAGATGATAACTAATTAAATTAACGCAATAAGAAAGAAAAGAAAAGAAAAAAAATGCATACATTTAAAGTACATATGAAATATCATCATCTAATATCTATTTCCTTAATAATTAAACTATTTAAAATGTTTAATTGGTGTGATATTTTTTTTGTTTCATCTTTTCTTTTGTATATATATTTTTTTAAATTTCATCACACTTCAACTTTATTTTATTCCATATTAATTTAATAACCATTAAAATTAACAATATCGGATATGACGATCCAATCGTCGTTAATCCTTTTGACTTGTATGAAAGTTCTTAAGGGAACAAAGTTCATATTATCCAATTATGATATGATGATCCAACCGTCGTTAATTCATTGATTGAAATTTTGAAAGTTATTTGAATCAGTCATTTCACTTTATGTATCATCACAGTCTCTGTCCAGTCTTTATCAGAAATTGTTCCTTTTTACTACATTGCAATAGATTTGAAGAATAAATGAGTAATCCGCAAAGAAATAATAATAATCATTCAGAATCCGTGGGATGTCTGATAAATGTATCTCAATTCCTGGTATAGATTCTATTTCGAAATCACAGGGTTGTAGCGCAATTGCAAAGCATGCAAGCTTCGGGCTTTTATGGTTTGAACGACGTAATGATGCAACAGACGTTTGATCCGTCTGGATCAGAAATGGTGATCCAAGTAGAAACTTTTCCAATTTGGTAATTGCCCATATCACGGCCAGCAACTCTTTGTCCACCGTCGAATATTTCGTTTCAGGAGTTTTTAGCTTGCGTGATATGTATAACACAGGATGAAGGATATCATCGTGATATTGGAGTAGACAAGCTCCGAGTCCGTAATTACTCGCATCTGTACGAAGGATAAACTTTTTAGAAGCATCTGGTAATCTTAAAACTGGTTTGCATGAAAAATTTTTCAAAATTCTGCGAAATATTTTGTCACATTCGTCAGTCCAATTTTTCCTCAACGGCATGTTCTTCTTTAACAAAGATGACAAGACAGCCGTGATGGATGATAAGTGAGGTACAAATCTGCTATAGTATTGGACTAATCCTAACAGACTCCTAACCTGTTTCTTGGTTTGAGGAACCGATAAATTTAATATTTTAGAAACTGTACTGGGAATCGTTTGGATACGTCCCGACCCAATAATATGTCCCAGGAATGTTATCTCATGACACGCTATTTGAATTTTAGTTGGTTTAGCGGTTAAATGGTTTTCCCGCAATATTTCCAAATCAGATTTAAGACCCAAAAAATGTTCCTCAAATGATGAATTAAATAAACATATGTCGTCAATGTAGGTAATAATATCTGATCTACCTGATAAAATTTTTCGCATCATGCGAATAAAGGTAGCTGGAACATTCATTAGCCCAAAAGGCATCACGTTCCACTGGTAAAGACCTTGTGAAGTGGAAAATGCTGTGTAATATTTGGCTTTTTCGGTTAGTGGAATCTGCCAATAACCTTTAGTTAAGTAAATCTTAGTGAAAAGTGTAGCACTGGATAGACGAGAAAGTAAATCGTCAAGGATAGGATGTGGTTCGCTATCAGGTACTGTCTGCGCATTAAGTTTCCTATAGTCAACACATAAACGTATGTTGTTGTCCTTTTTCCGGACACTGACTAACGGTGAAGAAAATGGAGATGTACTAGTCTCAATAATACCTAAAGATACCATCTGTTCAAGTTCCTGAGTTGTCTTACTCAGAAAATGTAGTGGTACAGAATAGGGATGTACACGAATTGGTGTATCATCGTTAAGACTAATATCGTGACTAATTACAGATGTGCAAACTGGTACATCAGTTAACACATCTGGGAATGATTGTAAAAGATCAGCAATGCGTTGATGCTGTTGCGGTGTAACCGTAGAAGAAATGGTCACATCCCGCCAAGATTCAGTAGGTTGTACCATAAGTACAGGTAAAGGCATCTGCACTTCAGGAAATGAAGATTCTTCTTCCTGTATAACAGATAAATTAGAATAGTGACAAGTAGATACTGTATTGTCATCTAGTTCATGAAAAATTGATTGTAAGTGTTCAGGACGTGTATGAAATTGTTTCAGCATGTTTATATGAAATATTTTTCTGTGTCCCTTGATATCTAAGACGTAATCAACGTCGGAAATTTTATCAATCACTTTATAAGGGCCATTCCATGAGATCAATAACTTATTGTTATTGTGAGGAAGTAACAAATAAGCCTCATCGCCTGGGAATAATTGACGTAATCGTCTGGACCTATTTTGTATAGATCGAGCCTTAGCTTTTGCAGTCTCAGAAGAAGCTGTTGCCAACTGGCAAGACTCAATAATATTATTTCGAAGATTAATCACATCCTCGTACGATGACTGAGTGTCCTGAGTCATCTCTGCATCAATTAATAAGTCTTTTATTAGTCCCATAGGACCTCTTCGAGGGGCACCAAAAACTAACTCGAAGGGAGAGAAGCCGGTTTGTTCATGCGGCACCTCTCGGTAAGCAAACAGGACAGCTGGGAGTGCTCTGTCCCAGTCCTGAGGGTGTTTAACCGTAACCTTATGTAACAGTTGTTTAAGAGTACGGTTAAGTCTTTCAACTGCACCATTACTCATGGGATGATAAATGCTACTCAAATTCCTATCTATGTTCCAGGTTCTCATTACCTCCTTCATGGTATCGGATATAAACTGCGAACCATGGTCTGATTACAATTTTCTAGGAAACCCCACTCTAGAAAAGATAAGATGTAGTGCCTCAGCTACATCTGTGGTAGTGGTGGTCTTCAATGGAATGGCTTCTGGCCATCGTGTGCATAAATCAATGCACGTGAGAACAAATCTATGTCCTCTGGCAGATGCGGACCAATAATATCTATGGCCATCTTGTCAAAAGGTCTTACTGAGATATCGCAAGCTTAAATAGGCGCCGTGGCATATAGTACAGGAACGTACATACTGCGAAATATCTCGTGACACTCCTGGCCAAAAGAATGAAGACAATACTCGAGATCGTGTTCGAGTATATCCCATATGTCCTGCACACTGCGAATCATGTGCGTGTTGAAGAATGTACCGTCTAAAAGCACATGGTACCATAACTTGTTGTTTTACCTGTGATTTATCACTAAAACATCTAATCAATATCCCATTTCTAATAATAAACCAATGTTTGTTTTTATTACTTGAGGTTAGATTATCAACCTTATTAACCAGATTAAAACTTTTTTTTTAAAGATTTGTCATCTTTTGTTTGTTTGCAAACAATTCTCTGTCAACAGGTGAATTGACCTCAATATCCTCCTGTTTGTCTGCATCCATCACATTATTATTGACATTCTCCATGAGCTTAGTCTGAGTTCTAGTCGTCACAGCATTACCAGTGCATAGATTGTGTTTCTCCTATTCAATAATCTCTTCTGGTGTACAATCCTTGCTGCCGTGTATGCGACCCACCATCAGATCTGCAATAGGTTTTTTTAACATGCATACCCTCACGTTACCTGTGAAAAAAGGTATGTTAACATGTATAATAGCTGTGGGGTAGAACTCAATAGTACCCCCAAAAGTCATGCAACGGACATAGTCCCCTGTTGCACAGCTAGGATGTACCAAATACTGCCGAACTCCAATGGTTGTTGATTCAGAATCTCTCAATACAGAAACCATGGAACCATTAACTATCCCTCTGTTAAAAATCAGAGAGCCTGTTCCATCATTGGCTGCTAGACCTACTTCTGGTGGAACGTGTCCGCAGTTTAGTACTGTCTCCTTTGCTTTCTGAAAAATAAGATTGCATTCTGGGCAACTATTTGCCACGTTATAATTTATAGCAAAACATGTAGCAGAAGATTGTACGACATTGTCGTTAGGTGGAACCTGAACCCTAGGGGTTGTATCATTAGTAACTGCTGCCCCAGTATTATGGTTATAATGGGACGATCTCCGAGAATGAGATCGATGACGAGAATAATCGTTAGAATTATCTCGTTGTTCCCTGTAGTAACTGTTATCCCGGTGTCTCGAGCCATGATTATTACTAGTCCAGTTGTTATTATTGTTGTATTTATTCGATCGATTATGATTTGTGTTATGTGGACTATTGTTGTATCTTGGCTGAGGTGAATAATTCCTATTTTGTGGTATTCCTCTGTTAAAATCACTTTTATTGTTAAAGTTATTCTGTCCCTTATGAAAATTAACGTTATAATTTCCTTTAAAGCGACTTCTATTTACGCTGTGTGTTCTTGATTTGTCATGACTGTGGTATGACATACTAGAGGCCACAGGTAGAGGTTCTCTTATTAATGAGTTAGAAATGCTTGCATTCGGATGAGCAGTGCAATAATTTATTGAAATTTTTTCTAACTCATCGATTGTAGAAGGTTTTCGTTCTTGCAAAAAGGCGAAGAACAGTTGGCTAACAGAGGACAACACTTTATCTCTCAGCATCAGATCAACTAACTTGTCGTATGATTTGTTGACATCTGCCAGTTCCAGCCATCTGTTAAAGGTATTGCGTATGTTCGCAATAAAACCTGTAAAGTCTTTATTATTATCTGGCAGAATACTTTTAAAACGTAATCTACAACCCTCTTCGTTGAGGTGGAAACGACGTAATAATAAGGCCTTAATGGCGTTATAGTCAGTAGCTAATGTAGGATCAATATTTTGTGCTGCACTTGCGGGTTCACCATCTAGAAATTCCTTGAGTTTGAGTGCCCATGCAGATTTGTTAAGGTTATTGACTTTGCATACATCCTCAAAGCGTAATAGCCATGCTGACAAATCATCAACATGTAATTTGAATGATGGTAGCTTGAAATAATAATTGCCCTTATTTTGGTTGGATGAAGAAGTATTCTGCGTATCAGTATTATTATTTATATATGCAGCTACTTGTGCTTTTAAGTTTAATTCAGCTATACGCATCTGTATTAACTCCTTTTCTGATTCTCTCTCTTGTTTAGCAATGTCCCTTAATCTATTTTCCTTTTCAATTTCTTTTCTCTCACGTTCTGCTTTTTCCATCTTCAATGCCGCTTTCTTCTCTGCTTCTTTTCTTTCAAGTTCTTCCATCTTTGCTTTGTATTTCGCAAGTTCCGCCACTGCGTATGCTTCTAAAGATTCTCCTTTTTTTCCAAAATCTTTCCCGTTTTTAATAAAATGGTCCAAGGTAAGCATCTTGACGTTAATCTTGTAAGTAATTACTGATCTAAACTAATCAACAATAAAATCTAAGTAATTATTGTACTTACTCAACGTATGAACACTCACTCTAAATAATTATAATATTTTTGAACTTTTATTTGTAAGCTCCACCAATATGTAATATTTTGTAAAAATATTACATGTACCCACTAATATATATATATATCCTAAATAGTTATGATATTTATTTATTTGAGATGCTGAATTTATATCATGCACCTAATATCAATATTTAACAATGCTGGGTATTATCCCTATATAATTAGGTTATTCAATCAATGATTTGTGCTAAGTCAGAATGTAGTACTATGAAAGTGAAATAATAATTATATTATATATATAGTTTTTCAATTCAACACCTATCCATTGTGTGAATACAAGAAAATAATTCAATAAATTATTTTAATTTAATATTTACTTGCAATTATCAAGTTATGACTTTATGCCTTATTCATCATCTGTAAAATGCTTTATTAAAGACTTGGACTACTACTGCAGCTTTATAATATAGCTTAAGTCCATATCACTTTCAGAAAAATTTAATTAAATCAATTTAATATCTTATTATTGATCAAATTATCATAATATAAACATATTATTAATGTATGAAATACACAGAAACAATACAATTCATCAAACAAGGTTTTACAAAACAGTATCACATCACAAAGTTACAATTTCAGACCAAAAATTAATATACCAAAACAAGCAGAATAATCGGAAGTAAGAAGGTCAAGGTTGAACTGAATTCAGAATGAACCTGCGTACACAAAAAATGGTGACATAAAAGTGGTCTCATTAACGGTCATTACATTAGAAATAAAAAATAGCAAGGTCAGAATAACACTATAGATTACGAACATTATTTTACAAAACTGAATAAAATAACAACTGAATACAATTTAGAATACACCAGTTATTAACACGACTTCACAGCTAAAACACTGAAGTCAAATAATTACAAATGCAGACGAAGAGTCCAATCGGTAGAATCTTCGATAGGGTTCTCTGCAAAAATGTAAATATTTAACTGCCCTATAGAACATTCAGAATCAATTTCGACATCCTTAGAGCCATATCATTGATTCCGAACCGCCGCACCAACATCACACGACATGTAAAATGACATAAACAACAATTAACATTTAGCAGTGTAAAAATGAACATGGCGTTAAGCAGGACAAATAGGACCAAATGTGTAACGCTTAAACAAGTTACTTATCTTTTTAGTAGTAATCTAGTACATTGTCTGCTTCGCCAACAGACTCATGAGCTCGTATGTAATAATGAAGACGGTAGCAATTTGTTTTCTTCGTTGTTTAGAGCTGAAATATATTTCTGAAGGGCATTGATTTTCGCCGGCATTGCAAACGGTTCAGACTGTTGCCAAGGGCATGACGTCACCGGTGTTCCGTATAACAATGTCCATATCGGCTCGTAAGGAAAAATGTTCTAATTATTAGGTTCTTTCTTTTGAATAAAAACTTTCAAGACCACTTCTGGCCACCACTTGAAACGGGTGGTTCCTTCGGTTATCATTATTGTTTGAATATTACAATCAGTCTCTTGACTTGTTCAATGTTAGGTATTTTATTGGTTAGCTCTGACAATCTAAGAAGTCCCTTCAAATTCTGATTTGCATAATTTACGATAATTGATTTTTCTTATGAAGAGTTCATCGTGCTGATAATATAAACATTGAACAGCTGCGGAACCAAACCCATAACGTAATGAAGATATCAAGCCTTGAGTTTGAGTCCACATGTATTGGCGGTTTTCACATATACAACATCCAATATTTCATAATCTTCATATACAGTTCATTATAATAAGAAATTCCAAGTAATACAAGTAAGTATCCGTCCGTGTCAAAATAATATGTCAGATGAACATCATGGCTGTATACATGCGCTGCTGTAATCGGACAGCCAGAAATGAGCGCATGAGTTCTCGACAGCTACAAAGTGAATCATATTTCGATTCTCCTTCCATAATTCAGTTTACATATAAATCTCATAATTCATACTATTATCCGAACTGACCCTGAGTTCTATATTGAATTCATACTTATGGCTAAATACTAAAGCCTCTCATTGGAAGGAATACAAGACACGACTTCTCTGCTCGACGGACAGCATAAAAGGGGTCACGTAACCAAGTCACTAAGCGTGACCTTCCCAACGCAAACACGTCATAATTTTAGCATGTATTTCGCGTTCAGTAGTCCGTAAAATATCAACCTATTCTATTAATGCTATTGACCTCTAAATTTGCGCACTGCTAACCCCAGCAGACGTCCTCATTTAAAAATAACACCGTAACAATTACGAAAGCAAAGAAAGAAGCATGGACAAAAACACGTGACTTAAAGAATGAAGGGCACGAAGCATAGACGCTCCTGCACTGACTTGATGGAAAAGGAAAGAAGAACAACCCACTAAGAACTGAGGGAAACATCTTAATAAAAAACAAGAAAAAAATAGAAACGTTTAACAAATATAATACTAAAGTCAGCAAAATAAATCACAGAAAACAACTACATAAAACAATTAAGAACATTAAAACAAACAGAACAGAGAGCTGCTGAAACAAGCATTGCACTCTTTGAAACTGAGTACACCATCCATGAAAGATCAAGAAAGCTCCAGGACTAGACAAGATGACCAATGAAATGATATTAAACCTAGGCGCAGTTGCAAAGTTAGTACTCTTAAACTTCATCAACAGAACATGGAAAGCACACTCTCTAAAGCTTGGCTGACTGCAAATGTCAAACCAATTCTAAAGAAAAACAAGCCAGATGAAGAACCTGCAAACTACAGACCAGTCTCACTTATCTCAGCAATTAGAAAACTTACAGAGAGGATACGAGGGGCGTTCAGAAAGTAATGCACCACATCGTTTTTCTCAGCTAATAATAAAGATAGAAGCATGAAATTTTGCACACTTAAAATATGGCATGTGCCAATTGTGCGCACTAAATTGCACTGCAACCGGCCAAATAATACGGCTGCCCTAAACCGTTGAATTGGAGCGTGTTAGCAACTTGCGTTATAAGCAGCGAATTGTGATAGAATTTCTCGTTGCAGAGAAGGAAACTGTTGTGAACATTCACAAGCGTCTATGTGATGTGTATGGAAGTTTTGCAGTCGACAGGAGTACAGACAGTTGCTGGGTTCAGAGAATCAAAGAATCAGGAAGTGGAGATACGAAGCTGCTTGATCGGCCTCGCTGTGGACGTCCTGCCACAGCCACCAACGCAGGTGATAGGCGAATCACTACTCAACAATTGGCCTTACAGCTGTCAGTCGGCATTGGTAGTACAAATGCAGTTATAAAAACTCTCGGATTTTCTAAGGTTTGCGCAAGATGGGTTCCTCGAAGTCTCACAAATGACCACCGATTGCAAAGAAAAGCAATTTCTTCTGAATTGTTGGAGCGTTTCAATGCTGATGGAGAGAACTTTTTGGCTAAGATCGTTACAGGTGACGAAACCTGGGCACATCATTTTGAACCTGATACAAAAAGACAGTCAATAGAGTGGCATCATCCGCAATCACCACGAAGAAAGAAATTCAAGGCAATTCCTTCAGCTGGAAAGGTCATGATCACTGTCTTTTGGGACATTGAAGGTGTGATTCTTGTGGACGTTATGCCAAGAGGAAAGACAATTAATTCGCAAGCTTACATTAAGACATTGAAAAAACTCAGTCAACGTTTTCGCTGAGTTCGGCCGCACAAGAATCCAGCAGATATGCTTCTCCTTCACGACAATGCGTGACCTCACACAAGTCTGGCAACACGGGAAGCAATCACCAAATTGGGTTGGACTGTACTATCCCATCCACCCTATAGTTCCGATTTGGCACCCTCTGATTTTCATCTATTTGGTCCACTTAAAGATGCACTCCGTGGGACAAGGTTTGAAGATGATGAAGGAGTGATTCATGCAGCGAAGAAATGGCTACATGATCAAGACAAAATCTGGTACGGGCTAGGAATACATGCACTTGTTTCGCGCTGGCATAAAGCCGTACAAGTTGATGGGGATTATGTTGAATAATACTGATGTTTACATGACATATCCATGTATATTGTGTATAAATTTCATGCTTTTTGAATAAACAGCTCCTGAGAAAAACGATGTGGTGCATTACTTTCTGAACGATCCTCGTAGTTCATCACAGGGTGTACTGGTGGCTGGAAAGTAATAAAGTCATTAATGATAGTCAGGCAGGCTTCAGACAAGTTCGCAGAAAAGTCAACTAACTATTTCATTTTGTGCAAATACGCTTAGATGCATTCCAAGAGGGTAAGCACACAACAGCTGTATTCATTGATCTGCAGCAAGCACACGACACGGTATGGAGACAGGGGCTCTTCGCCAAAATGACAAAAATGAACATACTTGTACATTGAAAAATGTATCTCTGGGTTAAAGCCTTCCTAAGTAACAGAACAGTACAAACAACAGTAGAAGGCATTAAGTTATCCCATAAAACACTAGAGAAGGGATTGCCAGCTCTAAGTTGCACCCTGTTCCTTATCTTCATAAATGACCTTCCTCCCTTCTTGAAGGTATAAAAAACACTGTTTACAGATGATCTGCTCATTTGAACAGTAGAAAAATACAAAAAAGAAAAAACTGGCGCAAGCAAAACTAAACAGAGCCATAGCCACAATAGCTGTGTATCGCAGGCGCTGGAAGTTAAAAATAAACACCCAGAAAACTGTAAACAATTTTTACCAGTAGCACCAAGGACAGCAAGAAGGTGTACCAACTAAAACTCGATAGACAACTACTGTCCAGAGAAGAAAATCCAGCTTACTTTGGAGTGGGGCTTGACAGACAGCTACTGTGCAGAGAAGAAAATGCCGCTTACTTAAGAGTTGAGCTTGACAGACAGCTACTCCTCAGTACCTTCATGCATAAAATGAAAGATAAGGCCATTAGACCACTGAACCTAATTAAACATCTTGCAAGCACTAGATGGGGAGCAGACAAGGGAAATCTCAGACAGTTGTACCTGGGATATGTCCGATTAGTCAACAACCTATTGCCGCAGTCTGCAATGAGCAAAACCACTCAAGCAGAGTTGGACAAAGCCAAGCTCTATGGTTCATATGTTAGGGAATGAGAACTACACCAACAGTTGCTTGTGAAATGGATGCAAACGTAGAACCTATGTACATACGGCGTAAACGTGCTGTTCTGGAAGCTACAGAGCGCTATAGAAGAATGCAAAAAGACCACGCAGACAGACAACTGGTTGAAAACTGGATAACCATTAACAAAACAAAAATCACCACTACAAGTAGCAACAAGTATAGCAGAACAATACTACATCCCACATAAACGATAAATAATTGAACAATACCCAGTAATGTATGCCGGAAAGGAGTTAAAACTTCCAATAATAAAAAACACGCTCACAGATAGCACACTAACAAGAGACACGAACCCAACAATGCTTAAAACAGCTACTTTAGAGACTTTAGATGGTTACCCTAGCACTGCAATACATGCATATACTGATGTCACAGCATTTCAGGCCAGCATAAATGCTGGACTTGAAGCGTATGTGAAATATCAAAATAGTAGCACACTAGAAATATATGAACTGTGCGGAGAATTCTGTACTAATTACCAAGCGGAGATTACAGCAATAAACACCACACTCACAGAAATAGACTGCTGTTGTTTGTATTGCTCTATTACTTAGGAAGGCTAAAACATAGACACGAGAAAAGAGTTAAAACTTCTAATAATAAAAACCAAACGCACAGATAGCACACTAACAAGAGACATGAACCCAGTAATACTTAAAACAGCTACTTTAGAGACTAAAGACAGCTACCCTAGCACTGAAATACATGCATACACAGATGGTACAGCATTCAAGGCCACCATAAATGCTGGACTTGATGCGTATGTGAAATACTTAAATAGTAGCATACTAGAAATATATGAACCTGTACTAATTAACAAGCAGAGATTACAGCAATAAACATCTCAATACAGCAATAGCCAGCCAATTCAAACAAGAAATATATATGCCCTCGGATATCATAATCTTCACTGATTCAAAATCAACACCTCAGGCTTTAGAAAAATACCTTCAAACTGAAAATAAAGGAATAAC
Organism: Oreohelix idahoensis; assembly: GCA_024509875.1. Classification (NCBI taxonomy): domain Eukaryota; kingdom Metazoa; phylum Mollusca; class Gastropoda; order Stylommatophora; family Oreohelicidae; genus Oreohelix; species Oreohelix idahoensis. The sequence continues at coordinate 409,218 of JAMPIV010001581.1, forward strand.
ACAGCTGGTCGAAACAATTGACAACTTGCTAACAAAATACGACATCAGAGTCACTCTCCAGTGGATACCAGAGCACACCGACATATCAGGCAACGATAGAGAAGACAGACTAGCAAAACTAGGAGCAAGCATGGTTCAAACATACACTCCAGCAAACATGCAGACAGCTAAACGAATACTCCAAAACAACTTCAAAGACGACTAGCTGAACCGATAGGTAGAAGGGTCTACTGAACATGCCTTGTATATAGAAATGGCCCATCCCAACAAACATGTCACCATTAATAACCTACAACGTGTTAAGCAGAGCACAATCTCCAACCAAGAACAGAACACACCAGACTCAACAAGCACTTAAACAACATAAACCTCACAAATGAGCCTAACTGCCGCAATTGTACCCATCCGTATGAGACAGTTCAGCATGTGCTGCTCACATGTCGTGGAGTTTCCACAGAGAGACTACAGCTATTGCCGGGCTCCCCAACAAGCACAAACACTCCATACAGCACCACTCAACAGCTGCAGAACACATACTAATTCATCTACTTGGCATTGACTGCTATAGAGCGACGAGCTCAGTAGCCCTAGTTAATCAACAACAACAACAAACTGTTGCGTACCTTATGAAAAGATGACATCTGGAATATCTTGAGACAACTGAAGGCAAAAGATGCAGATAACGACAACGAGAGAACATACTGGACAATTAGACATCCTGGCATGGAAAAAGTCAACAACAATACTGATCAATTGTATTGCCGACAGATAACTTTGGTAAAACATGATCACCAACAACACGAGGCATGAAACATAATTTTCCTCCGTTCAAATAGAGATGTTTTTTTAAGTCTTATGAAAAGCACCATCTATGTGACCTTGGGTACCTGCTTGCTTGTATGTCAACCATAATGATTCATTCTATTTTTTTAATTTTTTCAAACGGTTACTAGTTCGCTTAAAAAAATAAGCGCGCATAGCTATTAAATATACTGAACAGAGTTATAGAATTTCGGAGAGCTTCCAATAAACATTTAATCTGCTTGTGCAATCATGATACTTGTATGTACATGTTGGTACACATCTTTACACGAATCTTGAAATACATAATGGCTAAGTAAATATGAAACATGATTGGATATGTGTGTATTTTCAATGGTGGTGAGGTAGCCTTTGCTATAAATAAAGTCGTTGCTACTGCCAACATTATGGTAACTAATGTTGGCGAAATGACAACCATCGCTAAAGAGTGATACAGAACATTGTTGTGTATGCTTTTGCAAACCGACGTATGCCCGTTCCTTATTGGAGATACGGCTGTTTGCATTACCTAGTTGTTGTGTTTCAAAGCACTTGTATTGAATGCCGCGATATTATTACGTAATTGGTAACTAAATGACGTCTGCTATTGAAGCCCAATGGCTAATTTTCTGGGCCTTTCTTTAGTTTACGTCGACCAGTGAAGACGTCCGTTTTCACGCTCCTGATCCGTGGAGACTTTATTTCAAGTGGCTATGTTTGAGAGGCCGCCACTAAGTTATTACTGGCCATGACGGTTCACTAACTTAACAGAGACGCATAGTGACCAGTTTATTGAAGTATTTTCGTAAGAATGTCGTCAGTAACTAATGATGCCACAGAACTTGGGTCACGCCGTGTCCGAACTGACCTCTAGTCATAACGGCCACAACTGAGATGATGTATTCCTCCATTGTATGCTATATTATATGATTCTGCAATTGACGGACAATGGACGTCTGAATATGAATATTGCTACTACATGTTTTTATTGGAAGATATGGAGCCTGTGATGGACGAACTCGGCTGACCCTGAACTGTGTTGTAATTCTTGTAAAACGGGACTTCTTTCACGTGGATTCATTAGCTAGGCTTCTTCCCTTGATTTGGCTGTCAGATCCCCAAAGGGTCATGAGATCAAATAAGCTGTCAAGTTTATCATGTCCCACTCAACTGTTAGATAAATAGACCATGAAGAATAGACATTTTTTATCACTCGCTGGCCAGACCTTTACAGAAGCACTAGCTTTATTGAAATCTTGTTATAGATTTTCCCCTGGGTTTTATATATATATTTGCAGTGATTTCTATTCTGTGCAAAGCGGTAATATATATTGTGTAAAGTGATCAGTGGTCTAGTTCAGTCATTCTATTTCAATGGATTTTGTGTTAATTTAAATCTATTAAATTAAACCATCTCAATAGTTCCAGTTGTAAATATAATGATCTATCTATTATATTATTTCAAAAGATAATAGATGCTTAATTAACTTTTAAAGTCGCGAAGGAATTTATAATTAATAAATTCAGTTAAGTCCTAGTTTTATAGATGTGTGTTTTTAACCACTAGAATTCGCGCAGTGTTTATTAAATACATAATTAAATACTCGAGTGTATTATAGGCTTAACGGGAAATTTATCGCGCTTGATTTTTCGGTATGTTACATGTTTTTTTTTCTTTCATACAGAGTGATCGTAACCTGCGGTCCCAGCTAAATAAAGAAAGAAATAAAGAAATCATCCTATAAACTTTCAGTCATATTGAAGAAACATTTCTTTTAAATATAATCTTGTGGCGGTCCTTTTGCGACCTAGCTGTCAGAATTAAATGAAATAAAGCCCACCCAAGAACATTTTAAAGAACAATCATCAAATTACCCTTACAAACCTGTAAGATAAACTGGAAGGTAATCATCGCCAGTAGCGATATTATATTTACTGTTTACAGTGAGAGAGTACTTATTTTCCTGACTGTGACTGAGCCTAGTTTTTCCTCAATTGGATTTAATAAAACTATCATCACGCATTGAAGGAATTTTACCATAGCGGAGGATTAAAAGAGACCACTTCATTTTCACCCCTGTGCCGAACTGTGTTAGTGCCATCCCATAGACTCTTTTTTTTATATATATAATAAAAACACAAGAACTCTTAGTCTTCAAGTCTTGCGATAAGTGAGAATATTTGTTACCAACAAAACCTCGCAAACATCTGGGGCGGGACATCGAAGGACTAGACAGTTCATATGTCCAGAGAATACTTGCTGTTTTTATATACTTTTATGGATCGTCTGAGGCTGCATTCGGTAAGTGTGTGAGTATATGAGTGTGGATCATCACGCGTGTGCATGAATGACAGGAAATTTAATCTTTTTTTTTTGTAACCCTGTTGTTAACTTTCTTGCCTAGTAATATAATTTTTCTGTATTCCCTGCATTGTTTCTTTAAGGGGGAGTTGATAATTGGTTAACTCTGTTTAAACCCCCCTCCTTTCCATTTGCTTAGTAAAGGGAAGAACAGCTGGGAAGAACAGGTTTTTTCTGTCTCCTGTACCTAACTTTGTAACACCTCTTTCAGAGCAATTAACTTCACTGTTAGGTTAACGTACCCTGTTCCTGATATTATCTATCTCTGGACTGGGTTTATCTTTGTCTAATAAGCGGGAAGGGCTTAGTCGATACCAATCTTCTTCACCCCTCCCAAACTTGTTATTTGCATTTGTGTACTTATGATAATTTATGTAATACCTGATATTTGTTAGTGATTGATGTTTAAAGTGAATAAAATCACATAAACTCATTTAGTTCTGTGTTGGAGATACCCAAAGCCCAACTTTTCCCTTATTTGTTTAATATAGTTTGTATCTACGTTGTCTGTGTGTTTGAAAACACCAAATCGGTGTGCGCGCAGAGGCGTGTCTGGAAAACTGGCAAATAATTGTTTGACCAGGAGAGTGGAAGAGAAGATTGAGAGAGACGAATTGTCGTAAATAAGTCTGTCTTTACTCTCCTCCAGCACGCTGTGAAGCAACTATTAAATCTCTACATTTTCTATCACTGAGCTTTCCATCATCATTTTTCACTCTAAACCGGACCACTATTTCTAAGACTCTTTTCTCTCAAAATAAATCTACGACAATATTTGGGGGCTCGTCCGGGATAATTTTGAGATACATTTGATACACACATATTTGTGGGCTGGTTCTGGGATCTTGAGCTACATTTGAGGCAATCGCATAGCCGTGTTAAAGATATTTTGAGTCTGATTTAATAATAATAATAATAAATTCTTTAAGCACCAAACACGGCGCATAAGGCAGAAACCAGTGCTCTCTAGGTTGTTCGTTGTGACGCCACTCCTCTTAGCTCTTGCACATTATTTAGGCCCAACGTTCTTCCTTCTCTTATTATTGTTCTTCTGAGTGTTTCTTTTGGTCTTCCTTTTTTCCTCTTACCCTTAGGAACCCAAGTGAGCGCCTGTAGTGGTATTCTGTTTTTGCATTCGTAGGACATGACCGATATATGACCATCGTCTTTTCCTTATATAGTCGGAGACATATTTCTGCCTAGAGTCTTCTCTTATTTGTCGATTAGTCTTGAATTCTTTCCAACTGATATTCATGAGTTTTCTAAGACATTTGTTCTCGAATGTATTCAGCTTGTTCTCCAATGATTTTGTTATTTTCCAACTCTCACAGCCGTATGTTAACACTGAGATAACATTTGAATTAAACAGACGAAGCTTGGTATGTATATTCAATGATCGTAATTTCCAAATGTTAGATAATCTATTGAAGGCGCTAGCTGCCAAAGCAATTCTAGTATGGATTTCTCTTGTTGTGTTACCATCCTGAGTCATTTTACTGCCTAAATAATTGAAACGTTCAACTTTCTGTTGTTTTTCCCCGTTCAAGATGATATCAAAGGTCTCGTTAGAAAAGTTCATAGCTTTAGTTTTAGAGGCATTTATTTGGAGACCTATTTTAACCGAGAGATGACACAAATTATTTATTGCTTCTTGGGATTGTCTGGGTGTTGAACTTAAGAATGCTACATCATCTGCGAAATCCAGGTCCCCCAGGAATTTTTCATTTGTCCATTTTATACCCAATTGTTCATTGTGGGTATAGTTTCTCATAACCCAATCAATGGCTATTCCAAAAAGTAGTGGTGACATAATACAGCCTTGTTTCACCCCTGTTTCTACTGTAAACCATTCTGTATTCCCTTTATTTGTTCTAACACAACATCTTGCATTGTCATATAGCGCTTTGATTATATTCACATATTTTGTTGGAAAACCATAGATTGTAAGTATCTTCCACAATGATGGGCGGTGTAGATGAGTCTGATTTAGTCTGGGTCTAACTAGGTAGAGTGTGAATGATCTGTCATTGTGAATTAGGGAAATAAATAGATAATTACACCCCTAGACAAACGTTCTTTAAGTATTTGGGTTGTCCACACAGCATATTTACAGGTTGTTTTCTCTCCACAGCAGTAGAAAGTACAGATAAACAAAAATATTTGCTATTTTAATTATCCTCTGGCGGAGATAATTATATTTCTTTCTTTATAAGAGTTGCTGGGATTGCGTGATTGTCTTACAGTCACTAAGGTTTTTGAAGTTAAAAAGAGTTGAGCTTAGCTAAAGACGGATTGTTCTGATTTTTAAAAATTAAGTTAACAACGTCTCATCTCAAAAATTGACTTTAGGGACGGAGTTTTTTGTCAGAGATTTAAAATTTAGGGGAAAATTTTTTTTTCCTTTTAAATTGTTTTAATATAAATTTTTCTCTACTGTTAGTAAAAGTAGATTCTTTTCCAGTGTAACTTACCATTTAGTGGCATAGTCGCTTGCGTTTAGAGCCTTAATTGCCAGATAATAGCAGCGATAAGTTTGCACAGTACAGGTAGGAGGTAACACAGGTAAATTTATACTTGTGTTTTTTTTTCTCGTAGTGGTTCAGAGTTCCTCCCTTTCGCGTTGCTTCTTACTAGTTCTCTAGGCATACTTCATCTTATTCTTTAACAATGGCAGAGAGGATAAAGATGAGGTCCATCTTGAGGCTGGAAGCGAAAGAGGCAGGATTAGATGCAGAAGCTGCAAACGCGTTTATTAACCAGGAATTGGAAATATATGACGCGGAGCAACAGAGAGCCGAAGCTGAGAGGAAGGTGGAGCAACAGAGAGCAGAAGCTGAGAGGAAGGCGGAGCAACAGAGAGCAGAAGCTGAGAGGAAGGCGGAGCAACAGAGAGCAGAAGCTGAGAGGAAGGAAGAGAAAGAAAGAACAGAGAGGAGAGAAGCCCAGGAGAGGGCAGATAAGAAAGAAGCGGAAGAACGTCTTTTGGAACAGAAGAAAATTGAAGCAGAGATGGAAACTTGCAGGGAGAGAGAGAGAGACAAGGAAAGACAACATGAACTGGCGCTTAAGGCTCTAGAGAGTCGGGGCGCCTCTACTTCGACTAACGGAGAGCCGTCTTCGCCCCAGTCTCAATCAATGGACCTCTCCAGTACTCAATCTGCCCAATTAACTGCTATGTCGTTTTCTTTAGAACCTTTTCCTAGCCCTAACGAAAAAATTGACAGCTACCTAAAAAAATTCAAGAGACTCGCGAATCTTTATGGGTTAGAGAATACCCGCTGGGCGCTTAAACTCTCAATGTCACTGAAAGGCAATGCTTATGACGTGTATACAAAGCTGGGACCGAATCAACATGATTATGACCTGTTGAAGAAGGCCTTACTACAGCAGTTTGAGATGACTGCCCGAAAGTTTCTGCAGTTGTTCAGAAACAGCCGAAAAGAGAGCACGGAACCATTTCCCCAGTTCTCTTCACGTCTCACGGGTTATCTGACAAAGTGCATTGAATTATCTGACCTACCTCTTTCATATGAGGGACTCCTCGAATTTGTTCTTGTGGAGCAGATAAAATCCACTTTGTCGAATGAAACACGTAGATTTTTGGCGGAACAGGGGGCAGTCAGGCTTGAAGACATACTCAATAAAGCCGAACGCTATAGCAATGCAATGGCCGAACTTCCCAGCACTAAACGTAAACCCACCGATGAGCCATCTCGAAAACAGAATCTAGAGCAGGCATCCTATTCTTCCACTTCCTCTCAACATTTTAACCAACGAGATAACAATACCCAGAAACCTCCCCAGGAAAAATCGAAATTCTACAAAACCCGATACCCCCCCAACCACAATTCTGATCAACCCAACAAGCCTACGTGACAGCGCGGCCACCAAGGTCAAGGAAAAGGGAAGACCCCTACACCAGGAACGTCTGATCAGGGCAAACAAACCGGTGCAAACCGCATTGGATGTTTGCATACAGCCTCGAAAGGTAGAGTCAATGTCAGTGATTCTCAACCTGAAGGGGACCGACCCTCAACTCGAGGAACTGTAGTTTTGAACGGTACCTCTACTACTTGTCTTTTTGACACTGGATTAAGTTTTGATTGTATTGTCGCTAGGCACCTAGTCAAACCCGGTCAGGAGACAGGGGAAACCGTCAAACTTAGTGGAGTTTTCAGGAGTGATGCACCCAGGACGCTTCCTATCGCACTGGTAGAAATACACTCTGACTTTGTCAGAGGAGTTATTAAAGCGGCCATAATGGATGATCCTATCTACCCAGTTATCTTGGGATGTAGATATGTGTTCATTGGGAGACCTAAGGAGCCGATTGTGGCAGCGGTAACCACAAGAGGGCAAGCCAAGAAGGAGAGGGAGCCTGCGCCAAACTTGTTGCCGAATGAACTGAAGGAGGCGCAACAAAAGGACCCTACTCTGGCGCCCTGCTTTAAAAAACTGCCCATGGCTAAGGACCCCAGACACAACGGAGACATCTTTTCTAAGGATGGTGTATTGTATCGTAGAACGGGCAACCCGGACACGGGGAATAACCAGCTCCTGGTACCGACGCAGTACAGAAACCAGATCTTAGAAATGGGGCACTCTCTTCCCTTTAGCGGAAATATGGGACAAAACGCCACTATTCAGCGAATAAAAAACCACTATTGGTGGCCAGGAATGAACTCTGACATTCTCAGGTATGTGAAATCCTGCGCCCAGTGCCAACGGGTAGCACCCAAGCACTTGACACCCCCAGTACCTATGGGGCAAATGCCAATAGTAGGGACTCCATTTGAACGGGTTGCTGTCGACATTATTGGTCCCCTAGAAAAGACCAAAAGAAGGAACAGGTTCATCCTGACCTTAGTCGACACTTGCACTACGTGGGCCGAAGCTGTACCGCTACCATGCACTAATTCCAAGCATGTCGCAGAAGCCCTTGTGCAAATTTTTACACGGTTGGGATTCCCTCAACAAGTTTTGACGGACAATGGATCCCAATTCCGTAGCCTGTTAATGGAGGAGATCTTTAAGATCTTGAGGGCCAAACATATCCACACAAGTCCCTACCATCCGGCCGGAAATGGGCTCGTGGAACGTTTTAACGGTACCCTCACCATGATGTTACGTAAGCTGGGTCAGGAGAAACCGGAAGACTGGGACCAATATATATCGGCTGCCTTATTCCCCTACCGAGAGGTACCCCAAGCGTCTACGGGTTTTGCGCCAGCTACACTTTTATTTGGCAGACCTATTAAGGGGCCACTAGAAGCCTTACTTCGGTCCCTGACAGACCAGAAGGCTGACGAGACAGTCGTCTCTGCAAGCAAGTATGTATCTGAGCTTAAGGAAAGGCTAAAGCTAGGATGGGATCTAGCTACTACTAACCTTAAGAAAGCCCGCGCTAAAATTATTAAAAGATACAACAAAGCTGCAAAAGAGAGAGAACTACAACCAGGGGAGAAAGTCCTATTGCTACTTCCAACCGGAAGCAATAAACTTCGCATCGGATGGCAAGGACCGTTTACCGTCCTTAAAAAGATCTCACGTACCAATTACAAGATCTCCATCAAAGGAAAGGAGAAGGTCTTCCACATAAATCTGCTAAAGAAATATTTGGAAAGACCGGTGCCATCCTCCGAGCATCTCCTGGCTGTCGCCATAGCAACGGAAGACGAGGAAGATGATGATGGTTGCATGGAGTATCCATTGCAACCCACAGAATCCTTTAAAGATGTCAAGTTCGGCGACAATCTCTCACCAGAACAACAAACAGAAACCAGGGCTCTACTAAAACAGTACAGTGCAGTCTTAACGGATGTACCTGGTCGAACAAATCTCATTGAATTTGATATGAAATTAACAAACGAGACCCCTGTTCAAACCAGAGTTTACCCCATCCCGTACGCTAAAGCTGATGCACTTCGCGGAGAAATAGACAAGCTGCGTCAGGCAGGAATTATCAGTGAGTCTACATCTTCTTACAGCTCGAGCGTAGTGCTGTTGCAGAAGCCCAATAAGGAAGTTCGGCTGTGCATTGATTACAGGTTGCTAAACGCTGTAACGGAATTCCAGCCCGAACCCCTCCAAACTGTTTCTGAGTTGTTCACCAAGCTCAGCAAAGCAAAGATCTTCTCCAAGATTGACCTCAGCAAAGGTTATTATCAAATACCAGTCAAGGAGGAAATTAAACCTTTGTTAGCTTTCAGCACTAGTGAAGGACATTACACATTTAATGTGATGCCGTTCGGTTTGCATAACGCACCAGGAGTGTTCACCAGGATGATGAGAAAGCTTCTAGAACCTTTGCAAAGTCCCCATATCCATAATTTCATGGATGACATCTTAATTGCATCGGAAACCTATGAAGAACATATTGCTACGGTTGCTATGCTCCTCAGGAGACTACAGGAAACGGGTATCACAGCCAGACCTAGCAAATGTCTCATCGGGTTTGAACAGTTAGACGTCCTGGGGCACACTATTTCTCACGGATGCAGTTGGCCTATTAAGAAGAACGTGGAGAAAATAGTGGCAGCAAAAAGACCCCGAACGAAGAAAGACGTACGTTCCTTCATATCGCTATGTGCATACTATCAGAAGTACATCCAGAACTTCAACGGACTGACGGCACCTCTGACTGACCTCACAAAGAAAGGTTGTCCTGATAAGGTCATATGGGATCAAAAGTGCGAACACGCGTATAGCACTTTGAAAGGACAGTTGTCTGCATACCCCATTTTGAGGTTGCCTGACCTCAAGAAACCTTTTGTACTGAGAGTCGACGCGTCAGGTCAGGGCATCGGGTCAACACTGCTTCAAGCCGATGACAGTGACCTGAACATGCTATTTCCAGTTGCCTATGGCAGTCGGAAATTAAATAAAGCGGAACGGAACTACAGCGTAGTTGAAAGGGAATGTCTTGCTCTGATTGACGGTATCAGACGCCATCATGAGTTTCTCTATGGTACATCTTTCACGGTGCAAACAGACCACGCTCCGTTAGCATTTCTGGGTGCCAATAAAGAATTTAACGCAAGGATCACGCGTTGGACGCTTCTTTTAAGCGTTTATTCCTTCAAAGTGGAATATATTCCGGGAAGACAGAATGTCGGGGCTGATTTCCTGAGTAGAAACTGGACTACAGAGGAAGATCAGGAAGGTGAAGATACCAATCATCCAAAAGTTACCGATCAGGGCAGCTTCATCGTCATAAAAACACGTTTTCACGTCTCAAAAGAGGGGACGATTGTGATGGACGAACTCGGCTGACCCTGAACTGTGTTGTAATTCTTGTAAAACGGGACTTCTTTCATGTGGATTCATTAGCTATGCAACTGTTCCACACAGAGGGCAAACACGTTTGCTGATTGATGTGCGGAAAGTTTACCTATCGTTCATTCTGGTCATCGCATCGATTTAAGGAGAGATTAAATCACGCCCACTAACATCTCTTGAACAATCATAGGCAGTTATTTTCATTAACTTGGCCAGTGGGGGGCGTCGCCAGAATCAAACAGATAAAGCGACAACGATCAAAGAGACAGACTGAGGGATTTCAGGGGAGACTATCGGCGCTATCAAAGACAGTAGTGGTCCCTGATACGAGACGCAGTTGCTTGCCGCTATTTTCGCGTCTCGGTGTCAACCGCAGAACCGAGCGAACGGGGAAAGCCGAAACGGACAGCAGCGAACAGAGATACGAAGACCAGGGGGCGGCTTCTTCCCTTGATTTGGCGGTCAGATCCCCAAAAGTTCCTGGGATGAAAAGAGCTGTCAAGTTTATCATGTCCCACTCAACTTTCATTCCATTTTAGCTAAATAGACCATGAAGACTAGACACTTTATCACTCGCTGGCCAGACCTTTACAGAAGCACTAGCTTTATTGAAATCTTGTTATAGATTTTCCCCGGGATTTTATATATATATTTGCAGTGATTTCTATTCTGTGCAAAGCGGTAATATATTGTGTAAAGTGATCAGTGGTCTAGTTCAGTCATTCTATTTCAATGGATTTTGTGTTAATTTAAATCTATTAAATTAAACCATCTCAATAGTTCCAGTTGTAAATGTAATGATCTATCTATTATATTATTTCAAAAGATAATAGATGCTTAAATTAACTTTTAAAGTCGCGAAGGAATTTATAATTAATAAATTCAGTTAAGTCCTAGTTTTATAGATGTGTGTTTTTAACCACTAGAATTCGCGCAGTGTTTATTAAATACATAATTAAATACTCGAGTGTATTATAGGCTTAACGGGAAATTTATCGCGCTTGATTTTTCGGTATGTTACATGTCTTTTTTCTTTCACACAGAGTGATCGTAACCTGCGGTCCCAGCTAAATAAAGAAAGAAATAAAGAAATCATTCTATAAACTTCCAGTCATATTGAAGAAACATTTCTTTTAAATATAATCTTGTGGCGGTCCTTTTGCGACCTAGCTTTCCTGACTGTGACTGAGCCTAGTTTTTTCCTCAATTGGATTTAATAAAACTATCATCACGCATTGAAGGAATTTTACCATAGCGGAGGATTAAAAGAGACCACTTCATTTTCACCCCTGTGCCGAACTGTGTTAGTGCCATCCCATAGACTCCTTTTATATATATAATAAAAAACACAAGAACTCTTAGTCTTCAAGTCTTGCGATAAGTGAGAATATTTGTTACCAACAAAACCTCGCAAACATCTGGGGCGGGACATCGAAGGACTAGACAGTTCATATGTCAAGAGAATACTTGCTGTTTTTATATACTTTTATGGATCGTCTGAGGCTGCATTCGGTAAGTGTGTGAGTATATGAGTGTGGATCCTCACGCGTGTGCATGAATGACAGGAAATTTAATCTTTTTCTTTTGTAACCCTGTTGTTAACTTTCTTGCCTAGTAATATAATTTTTCTGTATTCCCTGCATTGTTCCTTTAAGGGGGAGTTGATAATTGGTTAACTCTGTTTAAAACCCCCCTCCTTTCCATTTGCTTAGTAAAGGGAATAACAGCTGGGAAGAACAGGTTTTTTTTCTATCTCCTATACCTAACTTTGTAACACCTCTTTCAGAGCAATTAACTTCACTGTTAGGTTAACGTACCCGTGTTCCTGATATTATCTATCTCTGGACTGGGTTTATCTTTGTCTAATAAGCGGGAAGGGCTTAGTCGATACCAATCTTCTTCACCCCTCCCAAACTTGTTATTTGCATTTGTGTACTTATGATAATTTATGTAATACCTGATATTTGTTAGTGATTGATGTTTAAAGTGAATAAAATCACATAAACTCATTTAGTTCTGTGTTGGAGATACCCAAAGCCCAACTTTTCCCTTATTCGTTTAATATAGTTTGTATCTACGTCGTCTGTGTGTTTGAAAACACCAAATCGGTGTGCGCGCAGAGGCGTGTCTGGAAAACTGGCAAATAATTGTTTGACCAGGAGAGTGGAAGAGAAGATTGAGAGAGACGAATAGTCTGTCTTTACTCTCTTCCAGCACGCTGTGAAGCAACTATTAAATCTCTACATTTTCTATCACTGAGCTTTCCATCATCATTTTTCACTCTAAACCGGACCACTATTTCTAAGACTCTTTTCTCTCAAAAAAAATCTACGACAGAGCCCAATAAATGTTTCGTTGGACTTGACCTGATTTGCATTATCGTCGACTATGTGGAAATTATCCCATTGTATGGCGTTCCAGTTGTGTTGAATGAATCTACCTACTAAGCCTTTGACACTTGCGTTTCAAGCACGAAAGTCCTTTTTCTGCAGTCACTACACTCAAGTAATAATACAGAACTCTTTCCGCAACAAATATACACGTCGAAATGCACCAGTTTGGATGAACACAACTCAAAAGAAGAGTAATAGTTAAGAAACAATTTATACTCAGCACAGGCCACAGCAGACTGAGATACGTCCAAAGAGATCAGTGAGATAAAGACAGAAACAACTTAGAAAATGTGCTAAAGGCTCTGATAACATGACTGACCTACATCCGCTGCAGGAACACTTTCGTGTTACTTTCTACTGTTGGTCTTTCGACCTATTAATGCATGAAAGTTTTGTCTATCCATCTACCTATCTGCTTAGATGTCAAACTACCTATCTGTTTTGATCTTGTAGCATGTTACGCAATTGCCTAGTTAAATGCATGAAGACCGGAAACTGGAACACAAGTATACGAGCCCGAAAAAATGAATGCAAGGGTATTTTCTTGTGTGTATCTAGGGCAGCCAATCAGAAACGGGGTTTCCCACGGACAGATAGGAAAGACTTCGACGATTTATGTGGAAGAATAAAATCGTCCGACCATAGTTAGAATTAGAGATCGGGAAGGAGAACGAAATGACAGACAAGGATGGGAATGGTCTCATTTTGACGAGGATATCTTCATTTATGCGTAGGTACAATGCAATTTGGAGGGAGTAAGGAGTTGTGAAGAATTTTGTAAGAATAAGTGTCAGTGCATTGAGAAATCCTGTGTTTTTCCGATTCATAATTCAAGATAAAATCGTTAACACGACCGATATGGGAAGACAACATATGGATATAAAGGTCAACTCACTGAGAATGGAAATCTATAACTCTAAATGCTTGAACTGGGAAAGGTGTGATGCACGAGATCAAGATTTGAAACCCATCTAGCACAAACCCCTCGGAGTTATAACTATATATTTTGGGAAGTTTGCTGGAGTTGCGATCCTTGTTTCCCATACGTCCCGAAGCTCCATATATAAGGGCAGTCGAAAAGGATTTGAAATTCACTTTTACAGCGAAGAAGATAGAAGGACAACGGCTGGAGAAAAAGAGACGTATAAAGGCAATTATCTTGTTATTTGCAGCCAGGCAGTTCTATTACTCCACAAAAGTCAGTCTTTACTGATCTTAATTAGGTCCTGCAGGGGTATGTAAAGTTACTATGTAAAATAATACAGTAATTACAACTTTTATTTCAGGATTTGATTAATCTATATGTTATGAAAGTAAGATGCATATTAATTGGTTACTTGGTATGATTGTTGAAGGTTGGAACCCGATATATAACCGCCGTGACTGAGTCCGTATCAGGGCTAGCACAGTCCTTTTCAGGACTAATAACAATTCTTTTCAGGACTACCAACAGCCATTATCAGGGATTATTCAATCTGTCTTCAAGTTACGGCACTTTACAGAGCAGACTTGTCAGGCAGGGGGATACTATAACCATTTACCATATATGTGTGTACATATTATTTTGTATTATTTGATTTTATAAAATCTTCCACAGTAGACACCTGTCTTGTCACTGATCCATAATCATGCATTTCCACGCATACATCTGAAAACAAATTCATCTCACCTACAATAGGAATGTGGTAATTATTATCCAAAATAGCCACATATCCTACAATTATCTGCAGGTTCATACTTGTCAACCCAAAGTTAGAGGTCCATGATCACGAATTGCTCGATGATCAATGCTAATCGCCCCAGCAGTGTCTGGATTGTGTAACCGGGCTGTCACGGCATCAATAAATGATATGTAACCGTGTTCTTTATATATTTATTTCCAATCCCAAGTTAGATCTTTTACTGGCTTGAAGACCGACAGAGATGTAATTTTCTTGGTGTATTATAAAGTATAGGTTCGTTCCATTCCTCTTTGGTTGTTATTGTTAGGAGAGTTTAGTGGTATACTATATTATGAAACATGTACTCTTTACATTATCCAACATGCAAGGAAATCTCCAACAGCCAAGTCAAGTAAACTCGAAACTTTATTTTGTATCGCAATTTTTATGTAACAAATCCAACAAAAAACGTTTACAATCTTTGACAAAGGTTCATCTCGATGCATCCTGAATGTTCATTGTATACTATATATTCCCCCCCCCCCCTTTTAATTTCCATCCATTCTGGGGTAAAATATTCACCTGCTTCATCAACATTTGTTAAGTTCTTATGTATGTTTAACTCTGGGTTACGTATCTCCTTATTGATTATCTTTGCCACTTCTATATTCTTTCTACAATTCTTATTATCTTGGGCCTCTTTTATTTTCCACTTTTGTAGTTTGTTATAAGTGTTTGTGTGACATTAAAATCAGACGAGCTGGGCTGAAATAAAAAATATCGAGACAAAATCTGTAACTACTTACATGAAGCAATATCAAGCCGACAATGGCATGGATAGATGTTCATACCTATCAAATCAAATCTTCTCCTGCATCTGCAGGTACATCTGATGACATAACGAATCCTCACGAACAATATTTGTGTACCACAAATGAAGAAGACAGACGCTCACTAAAACGCATCTGTATGCTTGGCTTGTTTTCTTCCAACTGCTTGCTCTAAGTTTCCCGGCAGCTGACCTCTGTAGTGCGTGCTTAGCTGGCTACTTCTATTGGTTGGCGATTATTCTATTCAATTTATTATTGGTTATTCCTTCTCGTGTTCTTACTAAGTTTGGGGCTGTTCCTATTTACGTCATACTCTCCATGACGACTGCCGCATAAATTAGCGTGCATTGTGTCAAAAACGGACCTAGCCGATTTTCTACCACTCTCTATCCTGCCCTTAGTGTCTCGGGTTATTTTTATATTAGTTAAGAATCTTGCTTGCTTGCTTTATTATTATGACTAGACTCTAGCACGAATAAATGCTATGGTGGTGGCCATACGGCCACATATTTATCCCGGGGCTATGCAAATGTATCCCGCAGGGAGACATTTGAGTACTATCAATACACACACACAAAATCCCCCCCCCCCCAAAAAAAAAAGTCCAAAAATGTTTCAGAAAAAATTTAACTTAAGTCATTAACCGGTGGGCTCTTGTATATATACATTTTGAGACTGCCATACACTAGCCAAGCTTTTCAAATGGACAACATTGTATAAATAAAATTTTATAACGTATCAATACATAGACTATCTAAATTTTTCAGAGTGGCAACCTTGAAGAACAAAATTGTTAACATCAATCTATATATATATAGTCTATCCAAAATTTTACTAAGTGGCAACATTGCGAAATTTGTCATATCGACTAATATATCAACCAACCCAAATGTAGTTCAAAACATCTATTTTGCGAAACGTTCCAAGTACTCAACCATAATGCATCCCAGTTTTATAAAGTATTATACCATGTGAAAATGTAGTGGTGGTCCATCCAAAATGCATCCAATTTATTTCTATAAACTATGACCATGTTAGTTAAAACATGTAGTAATACAGTTGTCAAAATTCATTTAACCTTAATCCAACAATTAACATCTCAATATGTCAGCATAATTGACAAGGTGAAAAAAAATATTTTACATTATTACAAGTGCGACACTTAATCTGCCTTCTGAGACGAAGATTTGTCAGATCATATGTGACTGTAACATCTACTGTCAGAACTATAACAGTCTGAGTCAGTCAGATGGGCAGACTATTATCTTACTGTTGCCAGTAATGTTAATGGAAGGGGAGTGATCTGGAAAATGTTAGGTGAGCAGATTAGATTATGGGTTGTCGTTGCTTGAAGACGTGATTGTCTTTAATGTTAGGTTAAATTGTAATAGGGGAATTCTCTCGTATGTTCGAGAAGTAAAGTTAGAAAGCGTGTGAACGCTAAGTCAGTTCAATTGTGGAGATTTATTCACTCCGAACTGTTTTGAGCTACGGGTGTTTTAGCTATTTGTCTCGAGCCCGTGCAAGTAGTGAGACTGAGCGGTGTTTTTTGAACAGCCGGGTCTCGTATCTGTTTTTAGGCGGGTGTATGTGTATTCCCGTGGGCAGTGAGTTTTGGGCATCGACTGGAGAGGTCGGCCCCACAGTGTGTGTTTTCAATGGTAAGCCTGGGCAGTCCTGTAGATAAGGAAAGAAACAGTACTAAATCTCAAGTCAGTGTGTTAAAAACCAACCGCGTATTTATTGACAGATCTGATAAATTGGTAACAAGTAACAAACATACCACTGCTTGTTCCATGAAGGAAACAAAGGTTGTGCAAAAAAATAAAGAGATTGTCAAACCTTCTAGTCACACCCAGTCAAGGCAGTGTGACTCATTTCTTAAACACATTGCCCTAAGCAAAGAAAAAAAATAGTTTTGATAGGAGACATAACCCTAAGGTTATAAAGTACCAAGGGAGTTCATCCTACGGTAACGTTTCTTCTCCTAAAAACAAGAAAAAATGTGACAGATCTCAACATTGTGATTCTAAAAGTTTAGAAAACTATAGCAGAAGTAATTATATAAAAGTTCATCAGTCTAGTAATAATTTTTCTGCTAAAAAGCCAGTTCTATCTGGTGGACATTGTTATCTAGGAAGAAGTATTAAGCATAACTATTGTAACTGGGATTTAAGTCAGTACAACGGTGTTAATAGAGCAAATAACAATGCTCTCAAAAGCAATTATAGAGATCGCAACCAGGTTAACTGTGCTCCACATAAGAGCAAGATTATTAGTAATCAGAGTAATAGGAACGGTAATAAGTTCTTAAATGCTTTTGCTTGTCAAGCTGGTAAGTTTGAGAGAGCATCTCGGTCTTGTGAAGGTAGTAATTTTTTTTTCAGCCTACCGCACTGACAGCTGTGAATTATAGTTCAAGTTGTCCCTAAGACGTCTATGTTGTCTGCTATGTGACGAGAGTTGTTGACATCGCGGAAAGGGCCACAACCTTACACCACCACGGAGTTTGGGTAATTGTGTAGTCAATTTTCCGTGTTCCTTCTTAATCTTACCATGGATTAAAATAGATATTTTCATTTATATTGTCTGATAGCGAGCGACTTTGCGAGGGGAGTCACCATTCTAATTTTACATTACCTGGGAGAGATGTAGATCACTGTGTGCCATTTGTCCATTCAAGCGAGCCTAGCCAGTGCATTAACCCACCGTGTCATGATGCCACCTCGCGTGTTGATGAGATGTTCGCAAGACCTCGAAGGAATTTTTTTTGTTTTTTTCAAAGGTCCTGTTTATGTTTTGTTCTGTTTACAAACAGTGAATGTTATTGTATAGAACTTTATATGTTGTTAATGGAATATTATGTAATCTCTTTGTAACATTTGATTGCCATAATTATTTTTGGTTGTTACTTATATGACTGTATTTTAATTATGTATTAGTTCATTCCTATGCACAAACTTATTTACTGAGACGATGTAATAGTCATTTTCATAGATAGTCCTGAGTGTTTTTATTCACTACTTAAAATTTTGTTTTGTTTTTTCATCATGGGTTTCATACCATGTTTAGTTAACATATTTATATACAGATTATTTGAATTAATTGTTTAGTGAAAGGTAATTTTAAACATAACTTGTATGTATTATTAATGATTTTCCGCTGAAGTTAAGGACGTATTCTGAAACTTGGTTTCCATTTTTTTTCTAAATTATGACATTTGATAATTTAAACAATTCGATTTTTTGTCAGCTAGAATTAACTTAAATTTCCTATTAAATTAAGTGGGTAGATTTAACAGCGACGGCTGATACTCTTGTTCATTTAAAGAATTTAAATATCTGATTATAATACATAGTTAAGATAAATAATATTACACTTATATATATTTATAACTTCGTTTGTAGTTAACAGTTTATTACCCAATGTGACGTTTCTTTGATGTATTTTTTTTTTAAAAAGGGGAAAAAAAAAACTTACACGTTTTGATGTGTGTCTGTTTAAAGATAAGATTATTTATATTACTCAGCTAATTTAATTGTTAGTTATTAATTATAGCTACATATTACTTAGAAATAAAAACACTATTTTTATTTAACCTAACGTTAAGAAACATTTTTTGTATTGTAATTTTTTTTGAAAAATGTGTTTTGGACATTGTGATATTTTTTTTTTTTTTTTCTGCGCCAGTGCTAGACTGTATGTTAAGGTTACTATTATGTAGTGACATTAATTCTTTGAAAATGTTTTGATGTTTTGATGTATTTTTTGGTATTTAGCGCTTGACTATGCGTCAATGCAAAACTTGTGTTAGCGTTAATATTTTTTGTTTGGGTGATATTTGATGTAATTTATTTTTAGTTATGTATAACTTTATAATTTAGTTAAATTACTTATTATGCTGTGCTTGTCTTAAGCTTTCTTTTTTGTGTTAGTATATAAATATACTTTAGCATTTTTGTATTTTACAATACGTTGTTACATTTGGATAGTTATTGTTAGGTGTTGTTACCAACTTTCTTTACATTTGTATCTTTACTTTCATCTCTCTTTGTTGACTATTCGTCATTTCTTTACATCTTTTCTGTTGTCTTTTCAGTATTGTCTAATATTTTGTTTATGCTTCTGTGTTTCATCTTTGATGTAATTCATTCTTCTTGTATACTTTTTTTTTCGTGTTACGCTATTTATACTTTCATTCTTTGTATTGTTAAGTTAATTATGTGATTTTAGATAAGGTAATTGGTTCTTATAGTTCTATTTGTTTTACATGTATGGAATTGTTGTCTTCATTGTCATCTTATGATTCTATTTGATTCTTATCATAGTCCCATTTCATATTTTGTCTTTTCTCTTACGATAGTTTATTTTCTGTTTAGTTTGTACTATGTATACTTAATTTGGTTTTGTATTAGATTATTTTTTGGTATGCTTGAATGAGTATGTTGGATGATTTAGTCGTTATCTTACATTTATTGATGATATTTTTGTAGATGTGCTATGTTCTCTTGTCATAGGTATATTTTTGTAGGTAATTGATAGAACTTCATTAATTTTTTTAATTTTTGGGAATCAATTAAAGAGATATTTGATATAATTTCATTAACCTTTAAATTTTTGGGTCTTAAATTTTCAAAAAAAATGATAATCTTTTTTTTCCCGGACGGGGTGGCAAACTGTTGCCAGTAATTTTAATGGAAGGGGAGTGATTTGGAAAATGTTAGGTGAGCAGATTAGATTATGGGTTGTCGTTGCTTGAAGACGTGATTGTCTTTAATGTTAGGTTAAATTGTAATAGGGGAATTCTCTCGTATGTTCGAGAAGTAAAGTTAGAAAGCGTGTGAACGCTAAGTCAGTTCAATTGTGGAGATTTATTCACTCCGAACTGTTTTGAGCTACGGGTGTTTTAGCTATTTGTCTCGAGCCCGTGCAAGTAGTGAGACTGAGCGGTGTTTTTTGAACAGCCGGGTCTCGTATCTGTTTTTAGGCGGGTGTATGTGTATTCCCGTGGGCAGTGAGTTTTGGGCATCGACTGGAGAGGTCGGCCCCACAGTGTGTGTTTTCGATGGTAAGCCTGCGCAGTGCTGAAGATAAGAGGCCATTATTTGTGTATGCCATTATTTCATTAGAGAGGATAATTTTGATATGTGAAGACATGTTGATAAGTGATATTATTGCAAAGTGCTGGGTGAGCAGTATTGTGTGTATTTTGAGATGTTAGGATCCATTGATTTATATTGTGATATAATCGCGCTAAGATGAGTAAAGGCGAGATTATTGCAGACTGCCGGGTATGGAGTCTTGTGAGAAATTGCTGGTAGGACTCATTAGATTATGACAGCGCTAATGTGAGGAGTATCTTGAGGATGCTATTTATGCAGTAGCACGGCGATGATGTGAGCCGTTTGCTATCTGTGAGGAGGCCATATTTACTTTGAGGAGGATCCATTATTATTATGACAGCGCTGATGTGAGGAGTATCTTGAGGATGCTATTTATGCAGTGGCACGGCGATGATGTGAGCCGTTTGCTATCTGTGAGGAGGCCATATTTACTTTGAGGAGGATCCATTATTATTATGACAGCGCTAATGTGAGGAGTATCTTGAGGATGCTATTTATGCAGTAGCACGGCGATGATGATGTCCGTTTGCTATCTGTGAGGAGGCCATATTTATATTTATGTTAGCACGGCGATGATGCCCGTTTGCTGGGATCCATTATTAGAATATTATAGCGCTAATGTGAGGACAGGTGGATAGCGCTGAGTTGAGGAGTATCTTTAAGAAGGCCATGGATATTGTAGTATCTGCATGATTCGGAGATGTGAGAAGTACTTTATTATTGTATTGCTATGACTTGTAATTTGACTATGACTGTGTATTCTATATTAACGTAACGTGTTGTGGTGTAATAAACGTCATTAACTTTCACCAGCCGTTACACCCTTCCATGCTTCTGATGTGTGTACCTGTAGTGTGCGACTGTACTTCTATACACACCTCACTTATGACACCAACACACAACCATATTATTACACATACGGAAACAGCGGTCCAGATTACATTTAACACTTACAAAAATGTATCCCTATAGTGCATTGTAATCCATCTACAAGGGGATTGACATAAGTCTTGGGCCTGACCATGAAGGACATGTCACAGAGGGCTGAAATTTTGTATAGTGTTTATTCCTTTTCAATATAGCCACCATCTGAATTGACACACTTCTGCCATCTCTGCTTGACCTTGAAAAGACCTTGGGAGTAGAACACCCTAGTTTTCAAACTAAACCAGTCATCACATGCCAGTATAACCTCTTCATCGCTGTCAAAATGATTTCCTTTTAGCTGTTTTTTAAGATTTGGGAATAGAAAAAAGTCTGATCTAGCCAAATCTGGAGAATATGGTGGGTGTGGAAGAATTTCAATATTCAAATCGTTGGCTGCTAGCTGCACAAGCCGTGCTTTGTGAGAGTGCGCGTTGTCTTGAAGCAATGGAAGATTTTGAGTGCGCGTTAAACCTCGTTTCCTGGTCACAACCTTTCTTAGTTTGGTGAGAAGATCTGCATGGTACTGTCCATTAACTGTGTTGCCATGAGGCAGATAATCTTTCAAAAGGACACCTTTGCCGTCCCAAAAAACAGTCAGCATCACTTTTGCTGCAGATTCTGCCCTCTCGGCTTGACAGGTGTTGGGGAGCCCGGGTTTTTCCATTGCATGCTGACAATTTTGGATTCGGGGTCATAATGGTGTACCCAAGTCTCATCTAATGTCACCATGGTCTACAAAAAATAGTTTGACTGACACCTTTTGAGCAACTGTTGACAGCAATCTACCCTCGTTTGCTTCTGTTCACGTGTCAACAATCGCGAAACCCAGCGTGCACACACTTTTCTCATGTTCAGTCTGTTGTGTAAAATTCTATAAACTGTTCTTTCATTTAGTTTTACTCTACTAGCTATCTCCACAATTGTCATTTTTCGATCCTAGTCAATGATTTTCTTCACTTTTGTTGCATGTTCATCGTTGCACTCTGAGGCTGGTCTACCAGATCTTGGCAGATCAGCAACATTTGAGCGGCCGCACTTAAACTGTTGACACCAGTTTTTTTACCGAAGTATATGAAGGACAAGAATCACGAAACACTGGTTCCATCTCCCTGTGTATTTCTGTAGGTGTTTTTCCCTGAAACATCAGAAATTTTATCACAGCTCTGGCCTCCTTCTTTTCCATTGTTTTGTCAAATCTTTGGAGCAGCAGATCCGGTCAATAGGGTACATTGCGCCATGCACCGTAGCGGGAAAACCCATTGAAAAAACAAACGCGTACTTCACACATTCAGTGCAAATATAATGAACTTTAAATGTGCCAAGTTTCATCTTTCTCCTGTGACTCCTTCATGGTCAGGACCAAGACTTATTAGACTTCCGTGAAGGAGTTGAGTCCTGGCTTCTGGGACGAGAATGTCCATTGTATTTTGGGGAAGGAGAATCTTCGAAGTGACTGCGTTGTCAGTTTTTTCATTCTACAGCATGAAAAGAAGTAACTGGCGTGTTATGCCAAGTTAAACGACGGCCCTGGTAACAGGATTACTTGAGTTGGGCTCGTTTTTTGTATGATGGAGTTAATCAGGTATCTGACGCGTTCAGTCAGTGATACCAAAGCGACCTTATAAACTGTACTTTAAAGAACATACCACTATGGACCACGCCCACATATGTGAATGCTTAACAGCCTTAGAATACTGACATGTACCAAGCGATTTCAATTAACATGATGTACATGAACTTGTTGATATTGACTGTTCCTGTTGTGATGCCACTGTTGGTGCTGTGAATAAATGTATGAACTGTTTCCTGTAGTCACAACCATCATTGGCTTTTGTACGAGTGTGACTGGGTGCATGGTATACTACATATGATCCTAAACACATTCGCGTCTGCACACCCATGTCTCACATCATCAGAACATCGTACAACTAACATTTCTAGTACTGGGATAAAAAGGACGTTACCATTTCTGGCAGGCCAGTTCTGTGGGCTTTACGGCTTCAATTTTGGTTTATGCTACAGATTGGAACGATCGAGGTTACCAGCTATAAATAATACACATCGGTAGTACTCTACATTTCCAAGCTTTGGCTACACAGGACAGTAGAAATAGGTCATCGACTGTTGACCCACATAAACAGTGTTAGCATCTGTGTGAGAATGCTACATGAACCACAGTTGGTACAAGTACTGGAGTTAGCATCTATATAATATTGCTACGTGGACCACGGCTGCACACAAGTCGATTCCTTACTGTAAACAGTACCGCTGGTTGTTTACATGTGACAGCTACACAAGTCAAGTCCTTTTGTAAACAGTACCGCTGGTTGTGTACCGTTTCAGGCAACAGACTTTCCAACGTCTGAGCGATCAAGTATTTTTGCGTAAACAATACCGTCGACGAACTGTTTCAACATTGGGCCTCACATCTCAATTATTCATCCAGAAGGTCATAGTGACTTTATGTTCCTGGAGACCACTACATGTTATTGTGGATCTAACAATCATTGCGCGCTTGACATTATACTCCGGTGTTGACAAAGAACAAGAGAGTTACTATATTGTTACTATAGTGTAACTAAACTTTGTTTGTAACACATTTCATTATATGCAATTTATGTAACTTGTAATATTGTGATGTATTTTTCTGTTGTTTTCGGCGGGTCTGGTTGGGTAGGTGACTCCTTTTAGATCATACCATGTCATAGAGGTTGTCTATTGAGAGCGTTTTCTGTAGGGACTGCCAATTTCCTTAATTGGGATTTGCTAGCGACAATTGTTGCTATTTTCTTTTAGCTGTGATGAGATGAGTTAGTGTTGTTTTCGTTATTTTTCCATTCTTTGATTTACGATTTGTTTTGTTTGTATCGGTTCGTCTCTCCTTCCTTTCGTTTATTTCTTTACACTTTTTTGTTTATATTGTTTATAACAGTGTTGCCATATGTCTTGTTTACTTTTCGCAGTCATTATTACACATTTTTGTAACATTTTCCTTAGTTTCGCTGTATTGTTTATTTGACTTCTGCGAACGTTTTTGGTTGTTGTTCTGTATCTTTGCCCTTGTATTTATTATTGTCATACACAGTCTACATACATATACTTGGTCATGTATTATTATTGCTATTAATATAATACACTATTCATATTGAGATTATTGATGGAATATTATTATAAAGAAACAAGGTAACCATACAAGGTCTTTGACTAAGACGACTCTCAAAGAGAGTGAAATAAACTGAACTGAGTATACAAGTCTAACATTGAAGACTTGTCTCCCATTGAAGTGGGATAAGGTAATTTATTTAATTTTTCAGGTTACTGATCTCATTAGACAGAATGTCTACTCTGGAATACTTTATTGCATAAGGGAAATCCCTTGACAAGTCTGGTAAAGAATTGGAAGAATACGCGACTGCTCAATTCGCCATAGCATTGAAGTCAGAAGAAAAGAGACAAAAAGAGGAAAATAAATTGAAAGCAGAAACTGAACAGAAGAAAGCAGAAGCTGAGCAAAAGAAAGCAGAAGCTGAACAAAGGAAGATAGATGCTGAGAATTTAAGGTTGCGAATGCAAGCTGATGAAAGAAAATTCCAGATGGAAATGGAAAAACAAAAACTTCAGGCTGCTGCAGAGGAAAGAAAACTTCAGGCCGCTGCAGAGGAAAGAAAACTTCAGGCTGCTGCAGAGGAAAGAAAACTTCAGGCTGCTGCAGAGGAAAGAAAATTTCAAGCTGAAGAAAAAAGATTAGACAGAGAAGCCGAGGAAAGGAAACAGAAAATGGAACATGAGGAAAGACTCGCAACTTTGGTATTAGAGAAATTGAAATTGACAAATATGGGTGCTCATCAAGCAACTTCAGGTGCGACAAAGGAGTTTGCTAGTAAGATCAAATTACCTCATTTCAATCCTTTAAAGGACGATATAGCGGATTATCTGGATAGATTCCAATTTTTATGCGATACGCATAAGATAAAAAAGGAAAAATATGTCGAACAACTGATGGAATTTTTTACAGGTGAAACAGTGACTACTCTTATGACAATAGAAGAACATAATAGAACTAATTATGATGTTGTCAGAGCAGCATAATTAAAAAAATATCAACTAAAAGAAGACGATTATCGTCTTCGTTTTAGGACAATGTTGCCAGAAAATGGAGTATATTTCTCTGATTTTATTACAAAGATACGTCGTACATTTACACGATGGGTTGAGTTGTCTCAAACTGAGAAAACATATGAAGGCCTAATGGACTTATTGCTTAGAGACAAAGTTTTGTCATCTGTTAATGATTCTTTCCTTGCATTTCTTCATGAGAGTAAGCCCAAAAACTTAAAAGACATGGAGGAATACTGTTGTCAGTATGCCACATCCCCATGCTACAGTTAGCAATTCTAAAGTGAAAGAAGGGTTGCCAGTTGCTTCGGCAGCACCATATGGCACTAATTTCAATAAGAAATTTCAGGGTGCACAACAAAACTGGAATAGGAAGAGTAATCAGAATTACACTCATAAGCAGAGTAATCCAACATATGAAGGTTCTTTTTCTAAGAACTGGAGACGAGATGGTAGTTTCTCGTAATTTTGGTGGTAATAATTTTAGACACTTTCGCAAAGGTTATTACAATAAAAACTATCCGAGCTTTTCTGCTCAGGATAACCATTCTCGACGTCAAGGATATGACGATGGTGAATATACAAACCGGGATTCAAACCGGAATGAAAATTACAATAGGCAATATGATAACAATTACAGGGGAAATGATAATCGTGGTAGACCTAGATATAACAAAAGAAAAGCTTACCAAAAGGCAAACTCTGCACAAGAGTTTAATGGAGCCTGTAATCAAGTAAATGATAGTGGGAACTCTAATGCTATCACTGGTTGTGCTTTCGATTTTGGGAGAGCAACTGAATGCCCCCAATGCTCAACATTGTTCAAGCCATCGTCTGTATCTACCTTAATTTGTGGTCACCCTCTTCCCGCTCTTCCTGCTACAGTTGCGCATGATGGGAGAGGATCTCTCATCTTGCATAATGGTCTAGTAAATGAGCTCTTGTTCCTCCAACTTCATCTAATGATAGTAATGGAGTTGATAGCCAAGACGATCACTTGGTGGTTTCGCATGACTCGTTTGTTAAACGACAAGAGGAAGATACTTCTTTGAAGAAATTCTTTCTTCTCGCAAAGAAAGGTGATCCTAATCAGAATACGAATCACAGATCGTATATCAAAATGAAGAATGGTATATTGGTATGAATGGTACAACACTCGGACAAGTCTATGCATTCGCAAATTCTTGTGCCTAAGTGTATCAGAGCCTTAATTCTTCAACATGCACACGATTCTCAGTGTGCTGGACACATGGGTTTATCCAGAACTAAGACTAGAGTCTTTGCGTCTTTCTTTTGGCCATTCGTGAACAAAGACATACGAATTTATTGCCGATCTTGCAAAAATTTGTCAAGAGGTCAATGTTACGGCGCTTCCGGGACCCCAGTATATTCTGGGTGCTTCGATGACTTCTAGTATTTGAGGATGACCAAGTTATTATATGCGTATTCAGTTTATAGAGTCAAAGTCCCTCGGGTTCTTATCACTTTTGTAGGATTCCGTAATACTGTCCGTTGGTATCGATAATGTCTGCTTTAACCCTTGTGATACATTATGTGCTGAATGTGTTTCATATTAAATATTCGACCCTTGACTGACCTGTATTAGTCTCTTGTCTTATTGATTATATTGGCAGTGTGAGATGCAGCGTGTTAAGACATTAATCATCACTGGTCATGATCAGTTGAAGATGAATAGCATTTAACTCAACTCCGAATACGATAGTTGATAAGACTGTGATTTTGACGACTCAAAATATTTAATTAGTAATTTCATACCATGAGCAGACACCAACTACATGGGAACAAAAGTCACATCACATTCATGTACGATCTGTAAGAGTTCTTATTATTTCGTAAGCACATGTTCACAATCTCTATCTAGAGTCCTGGTTAGAGGTCAGTTCCTTTTAACGGCCAATGTCCTTTGGCATAAATTCAGAGGCTAACTAGACTTAACTATCCTGCTAGTTCTGCAATACACTTATTATGCTAGGCTTACGTCTACTGCTAGTCGTTTAATATCCGTTACACTAGGCTTACGCTTGCCGCTAGCTGTACAATATCCATCTATACTAGTCTTACACTATTGCTAGTAACATAATGTTCCTTTGTCATACCACGCCAGGCTAATCTGCCATAATTATGCAAACTGCGTTATTCATACTACGACTTACGTTTGGTTCAAGAAATACACTGCTCAATTGGCTTCCCAGCCACACAATTAAAAAGTGGTTATACCACACAATATAAGTGGCAATGGCCACACTTCTGAAACACACTGCCCTTCGGGTCAAAACCCACAAGTCGAATGTATAGTGGCTAGGCCACACAATCCATAGTGGCGATGCCACACATTTCAAACACTGCCGTTAGGGCCGAAGCCCACACGTCGAATGACGTTACAAAGACATACGCGTCATGCATAGAGATATGCATACTACGTCGTTAATATATATTCAATTGCGATGTTCCACGGTGCAGCAATCCGAGTTGGCCAAACTCAAATGCTTGCACACATGCAACAATCATCGACATCGGTCGATGATATATATCTCTATTCGTTTGAGGTGTTCCATGATACAGCCATTCGGATCGAGCTCAAATCCAAATGTCTGTAAGCATGAAACAATCATCGACATCAGTCGCGGAGATATAATCATTTGAGGAATGCGCCATGCTGCAGACATGAAGCAATCCTCAACATCATCCCCCTCACTTCCAAACGTGACACTTGTGGCACGGATGATAGTGATGGAGAAGACGCCCGTCTCCCGAACATATCAATATTAGTACTACCTACTTATAACTATGATAATCATTAAGTAGACATATTAAATTTATAACATTAATAATAGCCCTTGTCAACATGGTG
Source organism: Oreohelix idahoensis (assembly GCA_024509875.1). Lineage (NCBI taxonomy): Eukaryota > Metazoa > Mollusca > Gastropoda > Stylommatophora > Oreohelicidae > Oreohelix > Oreohelix idahoensis. The sequence continues at coordinate 437,581 of JAMPIV010001581.1, forward strand.
ACTAAAGAGTTAATTCAATTTCTTCTCAAAGACGTTACGCGATAAAAGATCTGCCAAGTTATTGTCTGAGCCAGCAATAGGCAGAATCGTAAATGAAAATTCCTGAATCAACAAATACCATCGGTGTATTCTAGCGTTACGCATAGTTCTAGCTGTTATGTAAGTAAGAGGACTATGGTCTGTCATAATGTAAAAGTGCGTGCCGATGAGATATCTTGACAGCTTCTCCAGGCACCAGACGATAGACAGGAGCTCACGTTCACCTGTCGCATGCTTCTGTTCAGCCGGAGTCAGTTTCCTCGACACATAGAAACATGGATGGAGTGTTTCCTTGTAACATTGCAGCAAACAATCACCCATTGAGTAACTCGAGACATCTGATTGAAGTATGAATGGAATACGTATATTCGGTAATAACAAAATAGGTGCATTACTAAATAATTTCTTAATTGTTACCAAAGCGCTTTCGCAATCTTTGTCCCAACGTACCTTATTAGGACTACCTTTGGTCAACAGTGCGGACAAAGGTGTAGATAGTTGTGCGAAATGCGGGATGAACTTATGGTAATAATTTATCAGGCCTAAAAGGCTTCTAACTTGTTTCTTAGTAGAAGGGGTAGAAATCTCTAGAATTCTTTTGACTGTATTGTCGTCAGGATACAGTTTGTGGTTACCTATGCGGTGACCAAGAAAAGAAATTTCCTGACAACCAATTTGGACCTTTGAAGGTCGCACAGTCAAACCATGCATACGTAATGTATGTAGAAGGGAAGTTAAACCATCAATATGGTCTTCCCACGAGTCATGAAATAGGCAGATGTCATCGATGTACGTGATGACATCTTTACGATCGCCAAGAAGGCGGCGCATCTTGCGCACAAACGTCGCTGGCGCATTCACTAACCCAAAACACATATAATTCCATTGGTAGAGCCCAAAAGGAGTTGTGAAAGCTGTGTAAGGTTTGGCATTTTCGGCAAGAGGAATTTGCCAGTAGCCTTTAGAGAGATCTAGTTTGCTAAAGAAGGTAGCATTAGATAATTCTGATAAAAGATCATCTAAAAGTGGCATAGGCTCACCGTCTGTGATTGTAATTTTGTTCAATCGCCTAAAATCAATACAAATACGTAAAGAATCATCCTTCTTTTTAACTATCACCATTGGGAATGCATATGGTGATTCCGAAGGAGATATCACACCTAAACGTATCATCTCCTTTAACTCTTTTTCCACCCTATCTTTGTGGTGTAAAAGATATAGGATAGGGTCTAAGTTTGATAGGTTTATAATCAGTAAGAGTAATATCATGGGATATAAGCGATGTCTGACCTGGAAGGTCGGTGAGAACATCATTGAAAGAAATGAGAATATCCCGAACTTGATCTTGTTGTGACGAAGATAGTGACGAAGAAATAGTCACGTCTTTCCAAGATTCCGATGATTGCAAAGAAGGTAGTTGAAATTGTAAAGGGATAGACGAAGTAGTATCTTCTTCATGAACAACTGCAAAAGAAGCAGTATGATGTGAAGAATCATCAATAGAGTTAATGACAGGAATTAATTCCTGTGGTCTTTCAACTGCTAATTTTAGCATGTTGACATGGAAGGTTTTTGATTTTACCTCTAACGTTTACCGAGTAGTCAACATCTGTGACTTGTTTGATAATATCAAATGGACCTTGCCATGATATCAGTAATTTGTTATCGTTATGAGGTAGCAACAACCAAACTTTTTCCCCTGGTTTGAATGATCTTAATATTCTCTTTTGATTATGTAATAATCGTGATCGTTGAGTGGCTGATTTTATACTCTGGGATGCATAAGTGCACGCATCGATGATTCGTTGTCGGAGATCAATCACTAACTCGTAGCTGTTTCGAGTGGCAGTATCAATTGACGCTCCAATCAACAAATCTTTGAGTATCATCATTGGTCCGCGAGGATTCGAACCATAAACCAATTCGAACGGAGACCATCCCGTGCTCTCGTGGGGCACTTCACGAAAAGCGAAGAGGGCCGCCGGCAGAAGCCGATCCCATTCACGAGGGCATTCTTCAGTTATCTTAGATAACATCTGTTTTAGAGTGCTATTGTAGCGCTCGCACACACCGTTTGATTGAGGCCTATACGCACTACAAAACGAGTGGTGAACGGATAACATTGATTCTAAATCCCTCATAATGTTGGAAGTAAATTGTGATCCTTGATCTGACAAAATATCTTCCGGAAAACCGATTCGACAAAATATCGAAAATAATGCATCAGACACGGATGCAGTTGTGATGGTTTTCAATGGTATGGCCTCTGGCCAACGCGTGCAAAGATCTACGCAAGTTAAAATATAACGAAATCCATTATTTGAAACAATTGATAACGGACCCACTATATCTACTGCAATCTTTTTGAAAGGTCTTTCAGGCACGTCTGTAATCTGTAAGGGTGCCGTATGGAACCTGCCCTTACGTGCTATACCTTGGCATGTTGTACAAGATTTGCAGTATAACTTTGTATCTTTATTGACCCCAGGCCAATAAAATTGTGACGTAACCCGAAACAATGTTCTTTTGATCCCCATATGCCCTGCCATAGGGGAGTCATGACCTGTTTGTAGGACCAATGGTCTGTATTCTTTAGGTACTATCACTTGATGTATAATTGTTTTGCCATCATCATAATATCTAGTGAGTATTGATTTCTTTATCTTGAACCATTGTTTAGCCCCTCTTGTGTATTTAATAGTTTTTTGTTCTGCTCGGCTAAACAATCCTTGTAAAGTTGGGTCACTCTTCTGTTTTTCTGCAAAAACAGAAGGTGAAACAGTGCCAACTTGAGACATAATTGTATCTATTATAGGAAGAGGTGGTGTAGCCATGTCCGTAGCTAACTGTTGTGCTCTCGTTACAACAGCATTTGCCACCTGTGGGTGAGATTCAACCCACATTGCAATCTCCTCAGGAGTGCAATCTTTAACTCCTGGTATGTTTCCTATTATAATTTCAGTTATGGGTGCTCTCAAGCCGCAGGCATAGACAGTGCCTGTGTAAAAAAGGAGTATCAATGTATACTCGTGCCACAGGGAAAGTTTCTATATTCCCACCAAATGTGACACACTTAACTGATTTGCCTGTAAAAGCAGAGGGCTCGATAAGCGAGTGCTTAATGCCTATCGTTGAAGACCCTGTGTCCCGCAAAACTCTTACTACCTTACCATCCAATATTCCGGGATGAAATGTAAGATAACCGACATTTACACATGCCGACATTGTTGGCATACAATGACCACAATCAAGTGTAATTGTAGACTTTAATCTGTTTTTCGACTGACACTCATAACATGTATCATTCATTACCATACATGCGTTCGCATGATCATTATCATCATTACCTTTTTCCTTTTTAACACTGCAACTATTTGCATGTCTCTGTTTATTTTTGTCTCTCGACGGAGATCTGGCATTACCTTTGTTATTATTGACTGACTTTTTATTGCTATAATAAAAATCAGTAGAGTCATCTTTCCTGGCATCTCTACCATAAGATGATGTTTAATAGATGCAATGAATTCACCAAAATCTGCATCCTTGCTTGGTTTAGCAGCATGAAAGCGATCTCTGAATCCAGACTCAGTTAACTGGAAACGTCTTAGTAATACCTCTTTTACGACATCGAAATCGCTTCTGCTCTTTTCATCAAGACTCATGAAACATTTAAGTGAGTCACCAGTCAAAAAATCAAGTAAAAGACTGCTCCATCTTTCTTTGGGTATGTTCAGAGCTGTGACTTTCATGATGAATCTAGATAGGAAAGAGTCAACACAATCGCGAGTCTGGTCAAAATGTGGCATTTTTAACTTAGGATAAAAAATATTTGTAGCAGCCGCAGTCTTAGTCTGTTCAGACTGCACTTTAGCTAATTCTAAAGCTTTTTCTTTTTCTGCATGAAGTTTTAATGTTTCCATTTCCATGGCATTTTTATGGGCTTGATCCAGTTGCATAAGTTCCATTCTCCTTAATTCCATTTCTTTATCTCGTTGTGCCATTCTTTCCTTCTCAAATTCTCTGTCTTTTTCTTGTTGAGCTAATTCTTTATCTTTCTGCTCTCTGTCTTTCTCTTGTTGAGCCATTTTATCCCTCTCGAATTCTCTGTCTTTTTCTTGTTGAGCTATAGTCAATCGTTCTAATTCCAATTTCATGGATATTTCTTTTTCCTTCTGAGCCATCTCTTTTTCTTTTATTTCCCTCTCTTGGGTTAATTCAAACCTCCTAAGCTCATCAGCTCGTTTAGTCATTTCGCGCTGTTCCATTCTTTCCAGACGCGATAAATATTCATCATATTTCGTATCTGCAAAACTTTGTAGTTCCGCCCCTGATTTTCCATAACTTTTTCCAATATCAATGAATTCCTGTAGTGTAGACATGATAATAGGTTTCTGAGTACCTTCAATAGTCTATAATATACACCAGGATTATAGAACTCACTATGATATGTACATGAATATATTAATCAATAACAAACAAGTTCGGAGAACATGTGACAAAGACAGTGAAAACAATCAAATGATTTACAATGAAATGATTTTTCAATTATACGACAACACTTTACACTTATAAAGTAAATAAAGGAGACTTATAAACAGTAATCAGTAAAAGAAAGAAAAGGATTTACATCACAAAAATATAACAAGACAAGTCGTCTTAGACAAACGTGTAGACAAAGAAGTTTTAGATCACACACGACAACAATTGTCAACAGTACTGAAAGTAGGTTATGTAAATAAAGAGGACGTAACTCACTTGACGAAACTGCTAAGCACACAAAATATGGTTATAATACTAACTGAAGAAACATTTATTTCCTGACTCAAAAGAAAAAATATAATCAGTCAGATCCTCAGTCAGCAAAATAAGCATGCAAATCTAATAGAAGTTAACATTCACTGAAGCTTTCCTGGGAAAATTCCAGTCAATATTAAACAATACGAATATACGAATATACAAAAAACATGAATGGGGGAACACAGATGATAGTAAAAAGTAAGTCAAGTGATGATGAACTGTAGACCAAAGGTAATGCAAGGACAATATGATAATGTTCAAGCGCCCAAGTAAAATCAAGAACTTATCTGTTTAGTTGTCCCTCTGAGAAATACATGAATGCATGTAATTCTAAAGCAAGTGTCTTCAACAGCTGAGGTCCATTGATGGTAGACCTTGAACTTCGCAGCAGGGGTAACAGTTTGAAAGTATTGCTTCCGTCTTCGAACGTAGTTTCTTCAATCGATCTGCGTCGCAGCCTCAGATGAATTTGATGAAGAGATACATTCTCCACTGGTTCATGTTCTTGAGTGGAAGATTACCGTTCTATCTGCGTGAATCAGTCTCTTTGATGGAAGAAAATTTGGATTCTCAGGCAATGTTGTCTGCTAACGTTGACGGCATCAATGTAGTGACGTCACTTTCTGTCCTGCGCATTTCAGTTGCCGGTTAGGCTTGAATGAATGATTTTGCCTTCATAACGTTCATCATCAGTTTGACTTTCTTCAATACTTGAAGGGGGGAATCCAGTATTCACGAAATCCAGACACTTTCTGACACCAGTATGTTACGGCGCTTCCGGGACCCCAGTATATTCTGGGTGCTTCGATGACTTCTAGTATTTGAGGATGACCAACTTATTATATGCGTATTCAGTTTATAGAGTCAAAGTCCCTCGGGTTCTTATCACTTTTGTAGGATTCCGTAATACTGTCCGTTGGTATCGATAATGTCTGCTTTAACCCTTGTGATACATTATGTGCTGAATGTGTTTCATATTAAATATTCGACCCTTGACTGACCTGTATTAGTCTCTTGTCTTATTGATTATATTGGCAGTGTGAGATGCAGCGTGTTAAGACATTAATCATCACTGGTCATGATCAGTTGAAGATGAATAGCATTTAACTCAACTCCGAATACGATAGTTGATAAGACTGTGATTTTGACGACTCAAAATATTTAATTAGTAATTTCATACCATGAGCAGACACCAACTACATGGGAACAAAAGTCACATCACATTCATGTACGATCTGTAAGAGTTCTTATTATTTCGTAAGCACATGTTCACAATCTCTATCTAGAGTCCTGGTTAGAGGTCAGTTCCTTTTAACGGCCAATGTCCTTTGGCATAAATTCAGAGGCTAACTAGACTTAACTATCCTGCTAGTTCTGCAATACACTTATTATGCTAGGCTTACGTCTACTGCTAGTCGTTTAATATCCGTTACACTAGGCTTACGCTTGCCGCTAGCTGTACAATATCCATCTATACTAGTCTTACACTATTGCTAGTAACATAATGTTCCTTTGTCATACCACGCCAGGCTAATCTGCCATAATTATGCAAACTGCGTTATTCATACTACGACTTACGTTTGGTTCAAGAAATACACTGCTCAATTGGCTTCCCAGCCACACAATTAAAAAGTGGTTATACCACACAATATAAGTGGCAATGGCCACACTTCTGAAACACACTGCCCTTCGGGTCAAAACCCACAAGTCGAATGTATAGTGGCTAGGCCACACAATCCATAGTGGCGATGCCACACATTTCAAACACTGCCGTTAGGGCCGAAGCCCACACGTCAAATGACGTTACAAAGACATACGCGTCATGCATAGAGATATGCATACTACGTCGTTAATATATATTCAATTGCGATGTTCCACGGTGCAGCAATCCGAGTTGGCCAAACTCAAATGCTTGCACACATGCAACAATCATCGACATCGGTCGATGATATATATCTCTATTCGTTTGAGGTGTTCCATGATACAGCCATTCGGATCGAGCTCAAATCCAAATGTCTGTAAGCATGAAACAATCATCGACATCAGTCGCGGAGATATAATCATTTGAGGATTGCGCCATGCTGCAGACATGAAGCAATCCTCAACAGTCAAGTCTAGAGGTCCTAGACATGCTGCACCTATTCAGGCCGCAGATATTCCTGTTCGGCCGTTTCAGAAAATGGCAATAGACATTATTGGCCCGTTTAAGATTAAGTCAGCCAGAGGACATAAATTTATCCTTACTTGTGTTGACATGTGCACGCGTTGGCCAGAGGCTATTCCTCTTAAAAGCATATCAACTGTCGATATCGCAGATGCTCTTTGGCTCATATTTTCTCGTCTGGGATTTCCCGGGGAAATACTATCAGACCACGGCACTCAATTAATATCGGACACTATGTCTCAGGTAATGGCTACTCTGGACATTAAAAGGTCTCTCAGTAGTATTTATCATCCAATGTCCAATGGATTGGTTGAACGTCTTAATAGGACACTAAAGAACTTACTTGGCAAGATAACGGAGGATCATCCTGATGATAGGGACAGGGTCCTACCTGCAGCTCTCTTTGCTTATAGAGAGGTTCCCAACGAGCATACAGGATTTTCACCTTTTGAACTTGTCTTTGGCGCGCAACCGCGCGGTCCTATGTCATTGCTACACGATTTGATAACTTCCGATAACATTGACGATGATACACAATCGTCATATGAGTATGTCATTGCTCTTAGGGAAAAAATTATCGAATCATGCAGGTTAGCAACTTCATCATCCGAATTTGCGAAAGAAAAGGCTAGGCGATTTGCTAATAAGAAAAGACGCCTACGTCAACTTTGTCCTGGAGACAAAGCGTATGTCTTACTTCCCTCGAAGGAGAATAGACTACTCATTTCTTGGAAAGGTCCATACACTATAGTCTCTAAAATTTCCGATGTCGACTATATTGTCGATGTTGATGGAAGGCATAAAACCTTCCATATAAATATGCTTACAGAATTTATTGAACGACCAGACTATTTACAGCCTATTTTCCAGGCGACGGACGACTCTCCAGTCCAACATGGTTAAATCTCATCCCTGTCTGTTATACAGGATGAGGAAACATTTTTTCTGACGTTAACTTACCTCTTCCTGTGATTCCACTTAATTCTACGGAATCATGGATAAACGTTACCGTTTCTTCGAATTTGTCTTTTGAGGAACAGCGTCAAGTATCTTCTACGCTACAATCATTTCAGGATGTCCTTACCGACACTCCTGGACACACACATGTCATTGAACATGACATCATACTTACTGATCGTAATCCGATCAGAGTAATACCATACCCTATACCGATTCATTTTCAAGCACAAGTCGAGAAAGAATTGGATGAAATGATTCAATTGAAAATAATTGAACCATCCACTTCAGCTTATTCTTCGTCGATGGTTATTGTTCGAAAGAAAGACAATAACATACGTCTTTGCGTTGATTACCGCAAATTAAATCAAGATTAGATGATCTACTTATTAGACTTTCTAAAGCTAAATTCTTTACTAAACTAGACTTGCCGAAAGGTTATTGGCAAGTCCCTTTGACGGAACACGCCAAACCTCTCACTGCTTTTTCAACACCTAGGGGTTTATTATAGTGGAATTTTATGCCTTTCGGGCTTATGAACGCCCCCGCAACTTTCGTGCGCATGATGCGACGAATTCTATCGTATCGCACAGATGTCATCGCATACTTAGACGACATCTGTCTGTTCAGCGATACTTGGGAAGAACACTATTCGGGTTTAAATGAGTTACTGTCGACTCTACGTGAGCATAATTTGACTGCAGAACCCTCTAAAACCTTTGTCGGGTTTAGTGAAATCTCTTTACTAGGTCATCGTGTTGGTCATGGTCTGTTGAAGACAGAGGACCAAAACATTTCGAAGATATTAAATATCTCGGTTCCGAAGACAAAAAAGCAAGTACGTAGTCTCTTGGGATTAATACAATTGTATGGAAGATTCATTGATAATCTATCTTCCATTATGGCACCACTTTCAACGTTATTGAAAAAATTTTCTCCTAATATGGTGCGTTGGTCGCAAGAATGCCAATCGTCATTGGATCAGGTTAAGAATTTGTTCTCATCTCATCCTATCTTAAGACTACCAACGATTGATAAGACTTTTGTCCTTCGTAATGATGCCTCTTCCACTGGGATTGGAGCGGCACTAATGCAGGAGTATTCAGGAACTCTGCATCCTGTAATGTATATTTCTAGGAAGCTGAATGCGACAGAAAGGAATTACTCGGTTTTAGACCGTGAATTGTTGGCCATGGTTTGGTCCATTCTTAAGCTGCAAAGGTTCCTTCTGGGCGCGCATTTCATTATGGAAACCGACCAAAAAGCTCCTACAGCTATGCAAAGTAAAGATTTGAAGAGCTCGAGATCTACTCGGTATGCGATTGCTCTTCAGCCTTTCCATTTCACGGAGAATGTGATGGCAGACATATTGTCTAGATGCCCACATGATTCCATTTAAATTTTGGGTCCTAGATCTCCGGATATACTTCCAAACTTTGTCTGTTCTTAATATAATAATATATATTAACACAATTGTGTCATTATGAGGATGATGTAAAATGACTTTAATAAATTTGGTTATGTCCATCCATGATATATGTCCATTAGATATGTTGATAGTATAGCATTGTATTGCATGATATTTGTATATTGCTATAATTATAGTATTTCATAATTTTTGATATGTATCTTGGAGTTGCCAGCAACTTAGATTTCTTTGATGGTACCTCCCGAGTTGGTTTTGCTTAGAGGAAATATTTTCTCTTAGTTTGGGAGATGATTTTATTCTCTCCAGACGCTTTATTTGTGCGTCTATTGTACCTGATATTACGTTCATTCTTTCATGGGCGCATAATTGATTCCTGTGCTATCTTGCTCATGGATATATTTTTTTTAAAAATGTGTCATTTTTTTTACAGGGGCGGTGCAGTAATATGTTGCGGTCATTTTTAACGGAGTTTCACACGTCAATTTATTTGTCGCATTTTTTTCGTTCACCTTGGTCTTTGCTGTGTCAGGTTGATGAGGGGTTATCTTCTCTTTTTGGTTCATTTATTGTGGTTGACCTTTAGGGTCAGAGGTATACAGTGCTGGGCTATGTGTCATGCGCAGTAGAGGAGCGCGAAAATTAGACTTGAAGGAGTTGAGTCCTGGCTTCTGGGACGAGAATGTCCATTGTATTTTGGGGAAGGAGAATCTTCAAAGTGACTGCGTTGTCAGTTTTCCCCATTGATTCTCTGTACGTCAGGAAAGACGACAGTGTTGTTATTATGTTCTGAGGATTCTTGTTAAGGTAACACCGACCTTTTTCATTACTATGCTTTTCGGTGGCAGAATTTGTTAAAGTTACCTAGCCGTGAGGACAGCTCACAGATCCTGTATTCAGAACTTATATGTGATGCTCAAGATAGCTATTTAAGACTATTTGTCTCTACATGAACAGAAGTCCAGTGACGAAGATATATATATATGCTGGTATCTTAATACAAACATTATCGCAGGATTGATGCAACTTATTTATGAAGAGTACACAGCTGACGTCATATTTAGGCCTGTGCAATGGCCACTATTCTACAGCATGAAAAGAAGTAACTGGCGTGTTATGCCAAGTTAAACGACGGCCCTGGTAACAGGATTACTTGAGTTGGGCTCGTCCTTTGTATGATGGAGTTAATCAGGTATCTGACACGTTCAGTCAGTGATACCAAAGCGGCCTTATAAACTGTACTTTAAAGAACATACCACTATGGACCACGCCCACATATGTGAATGTTTACCAGCCTTAGAATACTGACATGTACCAAGCGATTTCAATTAACATGATGTACATGAACTTGTTGATATTGACTGTTCCTGTTGTGATGCCACTGTTGGTACTGTGAATAAATGTATGAACTGTTTCCTGTAGTCACAACCATCATTGGCTTTTGTACGAGTGTGACTGGGTGCATGGTATACTACATATGATCCTAAACACATTCGCGTCTGCACACCCATGTCTCACATCATCAGAACATCGTACAACCAACATTTCTAGTACTGGGATAAAAAAGGACGATAACCCCCCCCCCCCCCCCCCCAAAAAAAAAAAAATTACCAGAGATACCTCTTTCAGTTATCAGTTTTCTAACCTATCGCTGTTATTACCTGGCGCTAGGCTTCTATTACAGTCAACTACGCCAAATGAATGGTAGATCAGCTAAGAATTAGATAAATCTACTATTACTATGGTAGAGACAAAAATATTTAAAAACATTTTTTTAAAGATATTTTAAAAATTTTAAGGAGAGATAGAAAAAAATTTCCTTAAAAAAAAACTCAACCCAAAACTCTGCTCACCGAAGTCAGTTAAGAGAAAGGACGTTATTAACTAGACTTTTAAGTCAGAAAGCGGTCCTTAGTTTATCTCAACTCTACTAACTTCAAAAAAACCTTTGTGACTGTTAACCAATCACGCGTACCAGCGTTCTTTGTAAAAAAAAATTACCAACTATCTGACAAAGAATGTTTACCATATTTACTTTTACGTATCCCTCTGCTGCTGTGGAAAGAAAACAGTCCTATATGTTTGTGTGGTCAACACCCAGTACTAAGAACGTTGTCTAGGGGGTGTAATTATTTTTATACCTTAACTTCACAAGACAAACTCACAAACACACTCTATCTAGAGTTAGACTAGGTACCGTAGCAGACGTTAGTCAATTTCTAGACTCATACTTTTAGATCAGATCCTGAATGGAGCTACCCATTAAGTGGTACTAGTTCTAGATCTGGCTCAAAATCCCAGAACCGAGCCAACCCATTTATGTCGTAAATTTTGATGAGATAGGTCTTAGAAATTTATGGTCCAGTCCGAGCAGAGGTGATAGTGATAACTCTGTGAGAATAAGGGGTGAGAAATAGATTGCGGTTTCACGAGGGTGATAGGGTAAGAGGAAGGACAGTCTCTGAATCGAGTAGTTGCTCTAATCCAGCCTACCTTACGACAATAATTTAACTGCAGACGCACTTACTCTATGCTAAACAATTTTTGCAATTTATCCTACACTCATGTACACACATCAGTTTGGTGCTACAAATGCACAAACGTGAATACAAACTACGTATAACATATATTGGGACAATGGTTTTGACCAACACGGTAATTAAGATTTATTATGTTTATTTATCACTAAACAAAAGGCACAACATCAATCATGTTACATTTATAAAGCATAGTTATAGACAAGGTGGGAAAAAAATAGTATCTCATTAGGCCCTCCCCTCTATTGTAAAATTGTAAAGGAAAAAAACAACCCAAAGAAAATTACTATCAGAGGTAATTAACCCACAGAGAGATAACAAGGGGAAATGCAATAATCAGTAAGAGTACAGGAACAGGTTCTTAATTATTAATCTATCCCGTGACTAAGCAGGTTAGGGGTGAAGACAAAAACTCAGAAAAAGAAGTTAAGTATACTGATGTTAGCAAAAAAATAAAATTAAGGTTATCTAACTTCGTTCATTCAATGCACGCATACAGTTGCCCACTTTCATCTGCACTTACCAATCGTTGAATCTGACATTCAATGGAATAAAAAAACTCTAGCAAGTACTAAAAACAATTATAGTCTTTTTCTTTTGTCTATTTCAGCCCCAGACTGACGGGGTTTGCTGTCGGCTATTTTCCCGTAGTTGCTGAAATCGAGGCGTTATATTTTTTCCATGATATTCATCTTTTCATTGCAGTTAATGTTTGGAATAAGGGTTCTAGGGGGTGGCACTGTCCTCAGGAGTTAATATATAGATGTATTGGTCTGGTGGGTCTCACCGCTGGTGGCTACGACACTCTATGGCGTGATGAGCAAAAGAACTTTAGGAAATTGATATTCATCGGCTGTTCAATGAGTGATGGCAGAGTATGACCAGTGAGTTTTTCTTTAGGTGGTTAATCCAGTAAGAAAAAACGTTTAATGTCATGTGTAAAAATATATGATATAAATTCTGCCACAGCAGATCAGTAATATTTATGGAATGGCTTCTGGCAATTGTTCTTCTCCAGTTATACTTTTAAAAAAATAGTTTATTGTTAAAGTTCTTGGTTTTACTCCTCTCATGGATGGAGAGGTGGAGCACATAGGGGTCACAACACGAAGATTTAGTCACAATAATTGCTGGATGGTGTAAGAAGCAAAGTCAGTAAGACCATAAGAAACGCTAGGACGCAAAGGTATGGCCAGCCTACATGTAGAAAATAGATAAACATGAAATCATAATATAAATCATATCCTGGCAAGCGTTAATTTTTAGGTAAGACTATTTTAACCACTCCGGTAATTAATTATATATATTAAAAAAAACCCACGAGTGCCTAGTTTATCTTAACGGTTTTACTCGAGATATGTACACTAGTAGTTTAGAAAATTACACACGTATGAATAGAATTAATTTGTGTTACATCAATTATCAATCGCCTAGCGGCTATTAATTAATTTAACGTATCTCTTACTTTTGAAATCGCGAGTGATTAATTTTTACGTTTATAGCCGGTAAAATTAGCTATATGTTTATTTAATACGTTTAAATTAACACAAAATCCCAGTGAAATATAATGAACTTTAACACATTAAAACACTTAGTGGGTAATAACTATTATTAACGCAAATCAAGAAACTGAAATAAATCTCCACGTATTTCTATAGGAAATCCAGATAATTAAGACTCCAAAAATGCTCGCTAGACCATTCAAGAAATCCCGATAGCAAACTGACAAACTGAATTTGGTGAGATGGCTATATAAATGAAATGAGAAAGAAATCGTTAGATAGTGTGATTTTTCACGTGTCTGTCCGTTTAGTGGGGAAACTGCGGTCGATTTTCTAAATGAAAGGATTTCTTCGCACTATCCCCGACCAGAGAGACTTTTGCTCTTGGCCAGTCGTCTTTTGATCATGGTTCATTGGAGATTTCTTTCCCGTGTACGGGTCCCTGTCTGCTCCATTACTTGGTGCTAATCTACAACAAAAAGTGTTCAGATCTTCGGCGAACATGCCGGACGTAATTTGACAGCCAGCATACGCCCTAGCCCGCCCCCTTATGAAGAAATGACAGTTTATGAATCACAATATCTGCTTGTATATCGCGTGAAAAACCCAGGTAGGTGTGGCTAACTAGAAACAAGACAGATTAGCGAAAGGCATTACTGCTTGCGCGATAACTTTGAGCGTGCTAATCAAAGAAACACGTGGGAAACACGTTGAGCAATTCAGATTGACAAAGAATGAGGGGTGCAGGTGAGATTAAAATGCATTCGATCCTAGGGTGCTCAATTTTCATCTGTCACAGTACACTGTGACATGATGTGTCTTCTCCGACGGTTTCTGCCTCTTGTCTAGAAGGTACACTTCGACATGATGTTGCTTCTCCAATTGTTTCTGCCTCTAGTCTTGTGGGTACACTATGACATGATGTGTCTTTTCCGACTGTTTCTGCCTCTTATCTAGAAGGTACACTTTGACATGATGTTGCTTCTCCGATTGTTTCTGCCTCTAGTCTTGTGGGTAAACTATGACATGATGTGTCTTCTTTAACTGTTTCTGCCTCTTGTCTTGACGGTACACTTTGACATGATGTTTTTTCTCCGACTGTTTCTGTCTCTTTTTTTCAGGGTACACTTTAGCATGATGTTTCTTCTCTAAACTGTTTCTGCCTCTTGTCTTGAGGGTACAATTTGACATGTTGTTTCTTCTCTAACTGTTTCTGCCTCTTGCCTTGAGAGTACACTTTGACATGATGTTTCATCTCCCAATGTTTCTGCCTCTTGTTTTAAGAGTACACTATTACATGTTGTTTATTCTCCGACTGTTTCTGCCTCTTGTCTTGAGAGTACACTATGACATGATGTTTCTTCTCCGACTGTTTCTGCCTCTTGTCTAGAGGGTACACTTTGACACGATGTTGCTTCTCCGACTGTTTCTGCCTCTTGTCTTGAAAGTACACTTTGACATGATGTTGCTTCTGGAACGTTTATGTCTTTTGTTTTGAGGGTACACTCTGACATTATGTTTCTTCTCCACCAGTTTCTATATCTTGTCTTGATGGTACACTCAAAGTATTGCTTTTCCAGCTATTTCTTTCTCTTGTCTTGGTGGAAAGCCCCAATATAATTTCCTTCTCCAACTGCTTCTGTCTCTGCCTTAATGGTACAATCTGATATGCGTTGCTTCTCCATTTCACAATGGTATTATTTAAGTATGTCAGTTTGGTCATCTAGCCAGTTTTTCTTCAGCTTTCTCTTATCTTTTGAATTTTAAGAAAGTCTCACATATTACTTGATTGTCTGATTCCGGACCGTAAGTCCGTATTTTTATCACATCTGGTCATTTCATATTAATGATGAGACAGCTATTCTTCTACTTCGTTGGTCCTTGGCCACTAACTGGCAAAGCTATCAGTGACCACAACACAAAGTGGCGTCTTGCAGGGCAGGAACAAACTGTCTCCACCTTCTTGGCTGGCAGTCACCCTTCGTGTGGTCCCCAACTCTGTTTATTGCTGTGCATCTCTGCCTCCACGGTTCTCCGCCAGGTAGCCTTTGATCCGTCCCGCTTTCGCTTCCCTTCTGGTCCATAGCATTGCAGTTCTGATGATGTTGTCGGGGTCTTTTCTAAGGGTAGGGCCAACCGAATTCCAACGTCTATTCGCAATGATGGTAAGAGACAGATACATCTGTTTGTACATGGTTGGAGCAATGACGTTACATTCGTATGGTTCTATAACAGTTCTCAGATAAGTGTATTGCTAATTGTCACAAGATTTACTCCCCTCGCTCTGCAGTGATGGTCAAACAGTGGCCAAACTTCAGAGTTTTATACTGAAGGTCTTCAAAGGTATCTACTGTGGCAGATAAAGGGAACGAATAGTGAGAATCAAACATAGGAAAGTCTAGAAAGAGTAGAAAAAGGGGATGCGCAAAAATGAATGTGCATGAGACGGAGAATTCGAAAAAGAGGTTAACAAATCCGGTTACGCACGCTTTTCAGCAAGAGTCAGAAGCGTGAGTGAAGCAGTGGAGGTCGCACATACCCCAGATATACGAGGGCAGCCATTTTGAAGGCGATAGTCAAGTAGACAATGTGTTGTGAAATTTCTTAAATGCACGGAAACACGATTGGGTAGCAAAAACCCAACATACTGATATTATAAATTCTTGACAGGACTGAAGAACGAAGGAGCGAGTTAGACTCCACTCAGAAAAGGGTATGTAGAGTGAATTAGTTACGCCCCTACCGTAGTCCTGTTTCTCGTCTAAGATAGTGGCCATCTAGAACCAGGGAAAGGAACAGCCCCGGAGGAGTCCGGTATCACTTCAATAACCTGAACCTGAATCGATAGTATCAATAGACAAGGATTTGCTTAGACGGAGGAAAGGATGTAGATACTACTAACATCTGAACAATAGTAGATAAAAGACATTACAATATTGAAAATAAGTCTCAATAGTGAGCGAGTGTTAAAGAGGGAGTGTGACGGACCAAGATTGTTGGAGGTCCGGGTAACAGCAGTGGTTCTCATTGTAAATAAACAGTATTGCAGTTGACTGTGGCGTTCCCTATTTGTATAGAAGATCTGCTTAGCGTTATGTCGTCGCTCGCTGTGTGTGTTGTAACCATTCATTAATCATAAAGTTGATCGCTACCTTCTGAGGCAAAGAAATCCTAGGTAAACAAAGG
Organism: Oreohelix idahoensis; assembly: GCA_024509875.1. NCBI lineage: Eukaryota > Metazoa > Mollusca > Gastropoda > Stylommatophora > Oreohelicidae > Oreohelix > Oreohelix idahoensis. The sequence continues at coordinate 454,189 of JAMPIV010001581.1, forward strand.
CTGTGTGCAGCAGCCACTTGTTAACTAGCGCTGTCACACCCCCTTTAGCTCGATTACTCTTGGCAGAGAATGGAACTGAAGAATGGTGTTTCAGTTCTAGGGAGTTTCGTAGGAATTTAAGAAATCAAGTACTACGTCTGATAGTATCCAAGCTTTCTATCTTCCCTGGCCTTCTATTAGGAGTAAGAATTTTTCTCGTTTTGGTGAGCACCAAACTGATTTAAATCAATAAAATATTACTTCAATAGCTCTCTTTTATGCATTTAACATGACTGTGACATACGGGTGCAGTTCCTTCAAAATGACTAAATCAACTATAAATTTGTATATATACAGATACAAAAATTTAACAATGAATTAAGGTTAACAATATAAAATTAAAAAGGAAGGAGTGAATTTGGAATAATCTTTAAAGATTCATCACTGGCGATGATCTGGATATGATGTGGAAAAAAATTTAAAAAGGAAAAGATATCACTTGGCAGCTCTGAATGTGTATTTAGCTGCCAGAAAGATGTCAGCTGTATTTTGCCTCAACTGATGCTTGTTCTTCGCAGATTGTTCACTGGTTCTTCATGTCTGGCGGCCGCAACACGTACCTAGTAGTATCGTGGGTTAATTGTTAAGATGGTCCAGCGTCTGTTACGACCCGTCTGATATTGGTGTCTAGCTTTGACTGAAGGCCACTTATGTTACGCACCTCCTTGTTTCACAGACTAGTACAACCATTTGGTACTATAAATCCGAAATTACTTTGGGCAAACAGACTTTAGGCTCAGAGAAAAAGTTTCGGCAACTTGGTTAAGATGCCTCTTACACGTGGTCTGGGGTATTGCTTTGTACTAGAATCCCACTATGTCTTAGTGTTAAGTTTCCTACGATTCCGGGCTTTCCGTATTAACAAAGGTAGAGTTTTTTTGGGGTGTAAGTCCACAATATGTTCAAACACGTTGTCCGGCCCTTTAAAGTGGAATCCTGATTTTATTCTTTATTCTGGCTTGTCTGGCTGTCTTCTTGACGAGTTGAATTTAGCAGTGCCTTAGATTCAGAATGTGCTAGATTATAAGCGACAATCGGCACACGCATCTACATTGCTACTATATGACAAGGCTCCAATAAAAAATGTTGCATTTTAACCTCTCAAATGCTAAACCAACATCATTCAATATGCGTATATTGGGAGGGTATATTCCCACTACTCTCTCATTGAAAATTCCTTCGTGGCACACAAAAATGTGACTTTTACAATCCTTATAAGGTATTCTTTCTTCTGTCGACCTTAATCATGTTTACACTCACGACTTCATAGATCTATCACATACAATCTCTTTCAAGATGGATAACGTATTGTAACCATTGCCCACAACAAGACTGCCCGGTAATGATTGTATTATTTACCTGGTCCAGCAAACTATCAAGCAACAACCTGGCCAGACATACAATATTATCAGTGATAAGACAAATGATTGTGGTCATCTCAACGTTGTTTATGTATTAATCGGGAGCTCCTATTCTTGTCTGGTCGGAAGTGTGTTGCGCATTCGTAACCAACATTTCACTCTACAGATTCAGGCGTCAATATGGGTTCAAGCGAAAGTGAGTGATTACAATTATCAGCAAAGATGGTTTATGAAGCTCCGATATGACATGAGTTGAAGGAAGTGTAAACAATGAATCGAAAATACCAAATACTGTCAGAGGTGGGAAAAGACAGTGAAGAACGCAGAATGAATTACAAGATGGCACAGGAAAATGGTTATTCCGTCACACTTGTTGATATTTGTATAAAAGTGTACATTTTATTATGCGATGAGAGATACATTTCCTAAACTGGTTTGAACAATTTAAATGTATTCTAGGTTAGACCTCGAACTTTATCCTGGATGCGATCATTTCGAGAGCCGACAATCTTCTGCTTACTATCAATGAAATTTGCAATTACCTCGTCGTTATCTCATTTTCTTCACTCAGGCAAAGGTTACATATGGCCTGTTCCACGCGCTACGTACCAAACTCGACATTCCACACTCCTATGTGAATCTTGCTAAACTACTGAACATCAGTCTACTCATTAGTTCTGACGTAACAAACTGTAAAGATGTTTAACCTCAAAACCATAATACACATGTGTGACGTTTAGCTTTGAGAATAATGCGTGTGGGTAAGTGTGTGAGATATCAGTTGCAAAGCAGGTAGTTATGTGTGCATTTGTGTGACAGCACAGTGCTTGTTCGAGTTTGCGAGACTATTATAATTGCTTAAAAATATTGTGTGTTTGAGTATGTGTGTTTTTATGATATGTTTATCTGTGACATCCCTTTTTGAATGCTTATCTGTAAGAAGCTGAGTTTATATCGAAGTTCGCATGTGCGTGAACACTAAGCAGAAAATGGAACAACCCATTTTTATAAATAAAATTTGGGCGCTGAGAGAATCAGACATGGAATTGAGATAACGACACCAATAATATAAACATATTGTTACTTCAATAATATAGTTGGCAAGAGATAGTGAGCTGTTTTCCCAGAAATCATGTACACTATGACTCACATTAAAGCGTGCAAATCAATAACTTTGTGCAAAGCAGAACTTTAAAATAGGCAGACACGCAATATGTTGACATACAGCCAACAATTTTCTGACAGATGTTCAGTAAGTCCCTGGAAACATTCAGAAAAAACAGTTCGATGTCGTTTTTAAATATTGTTTCCTGAGATATTGTTCAGGTGAGTGAGTAGATGGAGTAATTGAGTCCACGCTAGTGTGTGAAGTACAATATAACTAAGTGAGTGTAGTAGACTGCTGAAATGACGAAGAGTTTATTACTGTGAGTAAAACAGGTTTAGCTTCGTTTATGTATCGATTAGCTAAGAAAGATGCAGAACGCAGCTTAATAACTGAAGCTGATTGTATTTCAGTTAGGTAGGTTGACTTTAGCATAGTAAGTTAGGTACAGGTTGGCTTAATGAGTTAAATGTTTGTGTGTCTTCAAAATCTTAACCCCAATCGTCATACTGAATTCAGCTTGGCGAATCGACAGGGGAGTTGTACTCAGAAAGTGAACAACAACGTCGGACAGTGCTTCTCAAATTTTTCTTTGTGGCAGAACAATATTTTTTGTTTTAATGAGTGAGAACCGGTACCATTCTTTCAAAAAATTATTATTGTCTTCGGTCTATTAGCAGAGCAAATCGGATTAGAAAAAAAAAACTAACAAACTGTGCTGTATTAAGTAGAACAGAAGGATGGAAACGTAGGTAGGAACTAATATTTGAGAAATTTCTATATAAATCAATGTAAAAATAAATGGCAGGTTGTCTCTCTTGCTCTGCACTAATGGCCAAACTTCGAGTAAAAGGATGAGGCTTTTCAAAGGTATTAACATTTGCTCAATATTACACTTGGCAGAGATATAGATAGAAAGATGATGCTTCTATTTCAGGGAGTCTCAAGTGGATTTGAAAAATGGCAAGTATAACAACTGCGTCTTTTAAGTTATAAACTTAGTATTCTCCGCCCACTTTTGTAAGTAAATATGTTTTGATTCGTTCTTTTTTGAGCCCCCTAGGGGAAGGAGAATCAGTGAGACATTAATTTTATTGCTCTGCTATTACTTTCAGCCTTGTTCTTTGCACAGTAACTATTAACCTCTCATGCTGAGTCTTTACAAGTACTAATCTCTTCCAACTAACATCAACACTATTTCCAATCTAGAATCCATCATCATGATTTCTACGATCACAAAATAATTTCCAAATAGCACAGTATCTTTAATAAAGTAAACAGATCATGTATGTCCCATTTATCTAGTGGTAATTTCCTGATGGCATTGAACATTAACAACTTCAATGGTTCTTTACTTTTATCAACATATCTCTTTTTGAAATTGAAAGATAGTAGAACAGTCCCAACTAAGATGGTTTGGCCATGTCTGCAGAATGGGAGAAGATCGGCTACCACGACAAGCATGGGAAACAAAGAGCCATGAATCCAGACCCCCAGGACGACCCAGAGTCCGCTGGGAGGACAACATTAGACAATCTTTGAAGGACCGAGGACTAGAATGAAACCAGGCCAGGAGGAAGACAGCCGATAGGATAGTCTGGCGCTCTCTCTTCCAAAAGTCTACACCTCACGGTAGAAGGGGAACGACTAAGTAAGTAAGAAATTGAAAGATAATATTAACTCTAACTGGTCTGTAACTCCAGCACAATTCCGTTTCAGACCATGCATCACAGTCTTCCACACTTCCTTCCTTGAAGCTTCAGTCTCTTCCAGTACTGCTTTCTTGGCAACAGATGTAGCATCCTTCATCTTCGCCCTCCTATACTGCATTTGAGCATCTAAGGATTCCTTCTCCCAATCTGATGGATCTGTATCAAGCGCAGCCTCGTGCTGCTCCTCCATAGACTTAGCATGATCTTTCAATGCCTTGGCTTGCTGCGCTAACCTTTGTTTACCAGTCTTAAATTGCTCTTCTAGTGCTTGAACTTTATCAAAGAAACTCTTGCTTACAGCATTACATTTCTCCTTCCAACGAGCTGACAGAACCCTGCAATGTTGTTCTTTAACTTGAGCTTTACCCTTATACTCAACTACTATCCTGTTCCTATCCACCTTGAATTCATCATCTATTCTTTGAATACCATCTTTGTATTCCTTTACTAATCTCTGCTCAACAATCTTGAATTTTCCTTCTAATCGTTCTCAAAGGTTCCCTCTTCCTGAATCAATTTCTCTATCTCTAACTGATCTTTGTCACACCAAAAACCCATTTTTGGTAAAAACACTTCTTGGGATGCATGGTATGATTCATCATGCACCGGCCTTGACAACCCCTTTGATTTCTCATAGGCCTTTGTAGAAAACGCTTACGATTGTAATTAACTAGGTGTTGCGTGGGTGGTTTTACTGGTGTTGGAGGGTCCTTCGTTCGATTATTATAAGTTTAGTTGGGATGCTTGCTTATTTATCATTACACAACTTGTGTCCAAGCAAACCCCGATTCCGTACGAACTCATCCATTATTACTATAAACTTCTTACAAGAAAGAGTTCATCAGGTCAAAGGACCGTCAACAATGCAAGTTGAAGCAATCAAACGTAATCAAAGGAATGTGGGTAAACCTTCGATTCGAGTCCAATATTTATTACAAGTTGACGCACGAAGACAGTTCACATCGGTATACATTCATATATAGTCATTAGAAATTACATGCATAGTATTCATGTCCGTCCGTGTCAAAACAATATGTCAGAAGAACATCGTGGCTATATACGTGCGCTGTTGTAGTCAACAGCCAGAAATGAGCACATGAGTTCTTGACAGCTACAACTTGAATCATAATGCGATTCTCCTTCCATCATTTAATTTGATTTAATTAATCTCATACTTAGATTAATATCCGAACTGACCCTGAGTTCTACATCGATTCATCTATATAATATAGGCTATATACTCAGCCTTTTTTCCTTGGAAGAAATACAAGACACGACCTTCTTGCTTGACGGATAGCGTAACAAGGGCCATGTAACCAAGTCACCCAGCGTGACCTTCCCAACGCGAATGCGTCATAATCTCCGCATATATTTCGCGTTCAGTATACCGTAAAATATCGACATATTCTATAAATGTTAATGACCCCTAAACGTTGCGCATGGCTAAACCCCAGCAGACGCCGTCATTTAAAATAACACCGTAACAGATTTCCTGTCAGACGGGGGAAAAAAAATCTATTAGATAGATTTTTTTTTTGAATAATATTAATCAAATTATCAAAAATTAAACAAAACCCGATGTATGACCTACGATGTTCTATCTAGAACAGTGTCGTGGTCATGTCAGTAATATCTTATAATAAAATCAACGTCATATCATACATATAACTTATATTAAACAAGGAAATGTCACTGTCACTAACTAATTAACTAATTAATTTGTTGTATGTATCGACTAACTAATAATGTGAGGTGTTATTAAAATTATTCTAACTAATTAAAATTAAAATAATTAATTATAGTATGTACGTATGGTACTAACTAATTAATATCTAATTGAAGAAAATGAGAAATAGTATAAGAGAGTAAAAGAAATAAAAATTGAGAAGTACGGACAATAAAAACCAAATATTAAAGTATACATTAAATTAGAATGCGTGTGAAAATGAAGTGTAAGGATAGATACCTAATTAAATTAACGCAATCAGAAGAAAAGAACAAAAAAAATTCATACATTTTAACTATAAATATGAAATGTCATAATGTTAATATCTATTACCTTAATAATTAACACACTAATTAAAAGGTTTAATTGGTGTGATATTATTTTGATTGTTTTCATCTTTTCTTAGTATATTTTATTTTTTTATTTCATCACACTTTAACTTTATTTTATTATATATTAATTTAATAACTAGAAAATTTAACAATATCGGACATGAAGATCCAATCGTTGTTATATCCTGTTGACTTGTATGAAAGTTCATTAAGACACAAGGTTCATATTATCGAATTATGATATGATTATCCAATCATCGTTAGTTCCTTTATTAAAACTTTGAATGTAATTGAATCAGTCATTACAGTATATGTCCTTTCTACATCAGAGATTGTTCCTTTTTTAACAGTTTTCAATCGAAATGAGTGATACGCAAAGTGGAATTGAAGTCCAAATTTTCAAACGATCCGTAAAACTTGATATTTTTTGATCACAAATAATTTATTTCGAAATGTCCTTATTTAAGTAGGAAGTCCAAATGAAGTGTTGTATATTTTGACGTGGCATTAATACAGTTCATTGCAAATGTAATGCTTGATTAGTCAGAAAATTTGAAATAGTAATATTCATTCAGAATCCGTAGGATGTCTGGACAACGTATCGGCTATGACGTCTCAGTTCCTGGTATTGACTGTATTTCGAACTCATATGGTTGCAACGTAATAGCAAAGCGTGCAAGTTTAGCACTTTTATGGTTTGAACGACGTAATGCTGCTACAGATTTCTGATCAGTCTGGATCAGAAATGGAGATCCCAGCAAAAATTTTTCTAACTTGGTAATTGCCCAGATTACGGAGAGCAATTCTCGGTCTACAGTCGAATATTTAGTCTCCGGAGGTTTCAGCTTGCGTGAGATATAAAGTACAGGGTGAAGGACATCATCATGATATTGGAGTAGACAAGCCCCGAGTCCGTAATTACTCGCATCTGTACGTAGAACAAACTTTTTAGAAGCATCTGGTAATCTTAAAACAGGTGGGCATGAAAATATGTTTAAGATAGTGCGAAAAGTTTTGTCACATTCGTCTGTCCAATTTATCCTTACTGGCATGTTCTTCTTTAGTAACGATGACAGGACAGCTGTGATGGATGATAGGTGAGGTACAAATCTGCTATAGTATTGGATCAAACCTAACAGACTCCTAACCTGTTTCTTCGTTTGAGGAACAGATAAATTTAATATTTTAGAAACCGTACTGGGAATTGTTTGGATACGTCCTGATCCAATAATGTGTCCCAGGAATGTTATCTCATTACACGCTATTTGAATTTTAGTTGGTTTAGCGGTTAAATGGTTATCCCGCAATATTTCCAAAACTGATTTAAGACCCAAAAAATGTTCCTCAAATGATGAACTAAACAAACATATGTCGTCAATGTAGGTAATTATATCTGATCTACCTGCTAAAATTTTTCGCATCATGCGAATAAAGGTAGCTGGAGCATTCATTAGCCCAAAAGGCATCACGTTCCACTGGTAAAGACCTTGTGGAGTTGAGAATGCTGTGTAGTATTTGGCTCTTTCGGTTAGTGGAATCTGCCAATAACCTTTGGTTAAGTCAATTTTAGTGAAAAGTGTAGCATTGGATAGACGAGGAAGTAAATCGTCAAGGATAGGATGTGGTTCGCTATCCGGTACTGTCTGCGCATTAAGTTTCCTATAGTCAACACATAAACGTATGTTGTTGTCCTTTTTCCGGACAATGACTAAAGGAGAAGAAAATGGAGATGTACTAGTCTCAATAATACCTAATGATATCATCTGTTCGAGTTCCTGAGATGTCTTATTCAGAAAATGTAGAGGTACAGAATAAGGATGAACACGAATTGGTGTATCATCGTTAAGAATAATATCGTGACTAATTACAGATGTGCAACCCGGTACATCCGTTAACACATCTGGGAAAGATTGTAGAAGATCAGCAACGCGTTGATGCTGTTGCGGTGTAACCGTAGAAGAAATGGTCACATCACGCCAAGATTCAGTAGATTGGACAATAAGTACAGGTAAAGGCATCTGCACTTCAGGAAAAGAAGATTCTTCCTCCTGTATAACAGATAGATTAGAATAATGACAAGTAGATACAGTATTGTCATCTAATTCATGAAAAATTGACTGTAAGTGTATAGGACGTGTATGAAATTGCTTGAGCATATTAATATGGAATATCTTTCTGTGTCCCTTGATATCTAAGACGTAATCAACGTCTGAAATTTTATCAGTAACCTTATAAGGACCAGTCCATGAGATCAATAACTTATTGTTATTGTGAGGGAGTAATACATAAGCCTCATCGCCTGGGAATAATTGGCGTAATCGTCTAGATCGATTTTGTATAGATCGAGCCTTAGCTTTTGCAGCCTCAGAAGAAGCTGTTGCCAATTGGCAAGACTCAATAAAATTATTTCCGAAGATTAATCACATACTCATAAGATGACTGAGTGTCCTGAGTCATCTCTGCATCAATTAATAAATCTTTTATCAGTCCCATAGGACCTCTCGGAGGGGCACCAAAAACTAACTCAAAGGGAGAGAAGCCAGTTTGTTCATGTGGCACCTCTCGGTAAGCAAACAGGACAGCTGGGAGTGCTCTGTCCCAGTCCTGAGGGTGTTTAACAGTAACCTTATGTAAAAGTTGCTTAAGCGTACGGTTAAGTCTTTCAACTGCACCGTTACTCATGGGATGATAAATGCTACTCAAATTCCTATCAATGTCCCAGGTTTTCATTACCTCCTTCATGGTATCGGATATAAACTGCGACCCATGGTCAGATAATAATTTTCTAGGAAACCCTATTCTAGAAAAAAAAATAGATGTAATGCATCAGCTACATCTGTGGTAGTGGTGGTCTTCAATGGAATGGCTTCTGGCCATCGTGTGCATAAATCAATGCACGTGAGAACAAATCTATGTCCTCTCGCAGATGGTAGAAGTGGACCAATTATATCTATGGCCATCTTGTCAAAAGGTCGTACTGAGATATCGCAAGCCTGAATAGGCGCCGTGTGAAAAGCTCCACGTGCTTTCACTTCCTGGCATGTAGTACAAGAACGTACATACTGCGAAATATCCCGTGATACTCCTGGCCAAAAGAATGAAGACAATACTCGAGATCGTGTTCGAGTATATCCCAGATGTCCTGCACACTGCGAGTCATGCGCGTGTTGAAGAATGTACCGTCTAAAAGCAGCCGGTACCATCACTTGTTGTTTTACCTGTGATTTATCACTAAAGCATCTAATCAGTATATCATTTTTAACAATAAACCAATGTTTGTTATTATTCCCTGATGTTAAATTATCAACCTTATTAACTAGGTTAAAAAAATTTATTTAAAGATTTGTCATTTTTTTTGTTTGTTTGCAAATGATTCCCTGTCAATAGGTGAATTGACCTCAATATCCTCCTGTTTCTCTGCATCCATCTTATTATCGTTGACACTCTCCATGAGCATAGTCTGAGCTCTAGTTGTCACGGCGTTTCCAGTGCATAGATTGTGTCTCTCCCATTCAATAATATCTTCTGGTGAACAATCCTTGCTGCCGTGTATGCGACCCACCATAAGGTCTGCAATCGGCTTTTTCAGCATGCATACCTTCACGTTCCCTGTGAAAAAAGGTGTTTTAACATGGATAATAGCTGTGGGGTAAAACTCAATAGTTCCCCCCAAAAGTCATGCAACGGACATATTCCCCCGTTGCACAGCTAGGATGTACAAGCGACTGTCGCACTCCAATGGTTGTGGACCCCGAGTCTCTCAATACAGAAACTATAGAACCGTTAACTATCCCTCTGTTAAAAATCAGAGAGCCTGTTCCATCATTGGCTGCAAGACCTACTTCTGGTAGAATGTGTCCGCAGTTTAGCACTGTCTCCTTTGCCTTCTGAAAAATAAGATTGCATTGTGGGCAACTATTCGCCACGTTATAATTAATAGCAAAGCATGCAGCAGAAGAATGCATTGCAACCTGAACCTTAGGGGTGATATCATTTGTAACTGCTGCCCCGGTATTATGGTTATAATGTGAAGATCCACGAGAATGAGAACGATTACGAGAATAATTAGTTGAATTATCCCGTTGTCGTCTATTGTAATTGTTATCTCGATGTCTCGAATTATAATTATCGCTATTCTTCCAATTGTTACCATTATTATATTGATATGACCGATTATAACTTGAGTTACGTGGATTACTGTTGTATCTTGACTGAGGTGAATAATTTCTGTTTTGTTGTCTTCCTCTATTAAAGTTATTGTTAAAGTTATTCTGTCCCTTATGAAAATTAATGTCATAGTTTCCTTTGAACCTACCTCTGTCTACACTGTGTGTTCTTGGTTTGTTATTACTATGATATGCCATATTGGAGGCTACAGGAAGTGGTTCTCTTATTAACGAGCCAGAAATGTTAGTGTTCGGATGAGCGGTGCAGTAATTTAAAGAAATTTTTTCTAACTCATCAATAGTTTCAGGTTTTCTTTCTTGCAGATAAGCAAAGAATGGTGGGCTGACAGAAGATAATACTTTATCCCTCAATAACAAATCGACTAACTTGTCGTAAGATTTGTTGACACCTGCTAGTTCAACCCATCTGTTAAAAGTATTGCGTATGTTAGCAATAAAACCTGTGAAATCTTTATTGTTATCTGGCAACAAACTTTTGAAACGTAATCTACATGCCTCTTCGTTCAAATGGAACCGACGTAATAACAAATTCTTAATGGCCTCATAGTCTGTGGCTAATGTAGGATCAATATTTTGTGCTGCACTTGCAGGTTCGCCATCCAGAAATTCCTTAAGTTTAAGTGCCCATGCAGTTTTGTCAAGGTTATTGACCTTACATATATCCTCAAAGCGCGCCAGCCATGATGATAGGTCGTCCACGTGTAATTTGAAAGGTGGTAGCTTAAAGTAATAATTGCCCTTAAGTCGGTTGGATGAAGATCCCGATTGAGCATTATCATTTTGGCTTGCTGCAGCACCCCGTGAATTAAGTTTTGCTGTTTCCAATTTAAGCCGTTGCAATTCCATTTCTTGCTGCAATATGATTTCCTGTCGTTTCAATTTATTTTCTTCTTCAATCCGTAGGATTTCATCTCTTGCCATCTTTCTTTCTTCCTCTTGTCTTAATTCTTCTCTCTCTGCTTTAGCAATAGCTTTCTTTTCAGCCTCTTTTCTTTCAAGTTCTTCCATCTCTGCCTTATATTTTGCAAGTTGTTGTTCTGCAAATTCCAGGAGTGCATCTCCCTTTTTGTTACAATCTTTTCCAATTTTAATGAAATGATCCAAAGTAAGCATTCTTGAAGTTGATTTATTTAAGTATTCAATTACTTATGTCTAGTAATCACCACTGGAATATATGTCGATAATTCTAATTACTCGACGAGTGAATAATCAATATACGAAATTGCAATATTCTTGTATTGTTATGTATAAGTTCCACAAATCTATAATATTTTGTGAAAATATTATATATACCCACTAATATCTATCATAAATAGTTATGATAGTTAGTTATATAAGGTGCTTAAATTATATCATGCACTTAATATTAATATTCAATAATTATGAGTATTATTCCTAAATAATTAGGTTATTTAATCTTAATTGTCACCAAGTTCCCAATGTAGTACTGAGAAAATGTACTAATTAATATTTAATATGTCTTAATATGTTATAAAGTTATAATAATTAAGCATAGTATATTATGTCATAATCATGAGCAATAAAGTGCATTGCCCATTTCTTGGACCATCACTGCAAATTGGTGCAAAGTCCCTAATTCCTCTTTAAAACTCATAAAAATGTAATCATATTAATCTATACTCTTATTAATGAATAAATTATAGCATTAATATTAAATTATAAAGGGATGAAATGAAGACAAACAATACAATGGGTTAACCAAGGATTACAGAACATTATTAACATACACACAGACATTTTCACAGTAAAAATGCATTTACAACTAAGTTGACTAGACCGGAAGTGAGAATTAAAGAATGAACTGAATAGATAATTAACCTGCGTACACAACAATTAGTGACGTATACATGGACTCATTAACGGTCGTACAACAAAAATATAAACTGAAAGATAGTAAGGTCAGAAAAAACACGATAGATTACAAACATTGTTAAAGAACTGAATACAAATTAGAACCAAATACACTAGAATACCACAGTTATAACACGACTATACACCTAACATGCAAGGTGAATTAATGCAAGTCCGAACGACACGATCACCGATATCCGACGCGTTCTTCGCGAAATGCTATTAATTCACGGCCTTAAGAACGATTACAATCAATTCGTAGCATCCCAGGAGCTATGGAACTGATTATAATTCGCCGCCCATCCATACCCGCTACATGAAAAAGGACAGAAACAATATTTAACATGGCTACAAAAAAAAAAGAACATGGCGTTATCGGACAAATAGGATTAACTTATTGTAACCTTCAAATAAGTTACTTATCTTTTTGCCTCGATAGATTCATACAATGCTTGCTTCGCCAACGGACAGTAGGACCTATATTTCATGCTCATGTTGATTGAATCTATTTTCCAATGTTCGATTAAGCGTTTATAAATAATCTTCTTCAAAGACGTTGAAAGGCGGCTGCCATCACTACAGCTGATTCATCCTGTTGTCAAGGGGGTGTGACGTCATCGGTGTAGACACAAAAAGTGTTCATTTCGCTCGAAGGAAAATTATTTCTTTCAACTCGATAATCTTTGAGTATTTTTTTACAATTATATTCCAGTTCCGCATCACATTGGCCACCACTGTTGCGTGAGTGGTTTAACTGGTGTTGGAGGGTCCTTCGTTCGATTATTATAAGTTTAGTTGGGATGCTTGCTTATTTATCATTACACAACTTGTGTCCAAGCAAACCCCGATTCCGTACGAACTCATCCATTATTACTATAAACTTCTTACAAGAAAGAGTTCATCAGGTCAAAGGACCGTCAACAATGCAAGTTGAAGCAATCAAACGTAATCAAAGGAATGTGGGTAAGCCTTCGATTCGAGTCCAATATTTATTACAAGTTGACGCACGAAGACAGTTCACATCGGTATACATTCATATATAGTCATTAGAAATTACATGCATAGTATTCATGTCCGTCCGTGTCAAAACAATATGTCAGAAGAACATCGTGGCTATATACGTGCGCTGTTGTAGTCAACAGCCAGAAATGAGCACATGAGTTCTTGACAGCTACAACTTGAATCATAATGCGATTCTCCTTCCATCATTTAATTTGATTTAATTAATCTCATACTTAGATTAATATCCGAACTGACCCTGAGTTCTACATCGATTCATCTATATAATATAGGCTATACACTCAGCCTTTTTTCCTTGGAAGAAATACAAGACACGACCTTCTTGCTTGACGGATAGCGTAACAAGGGCCATGTAACCAAGTCACCCAGCGTGACCTTCCCAACGCGAATGCGTCATAATCTCCGCATATATTTCGCGTTCAGTATACCGTAAAATATCGACATATTCTATAAATGTTAATGACCCCTAAACGTTGCGCATGGCTAAACCCCAGCAGACGCCGTCATTTAAAATAACACCGTAACACTAAGCTAATTAATCCATAATAATAACCTTAATATATAATATACACAGCCCCAAATACAAAGCAGAAACTAGCACCTAGAACTTAACATGCGCGAGAACACACAAAACAGTAGAAGAGGTCAGTTATACGAAAACTACAAAACACGAATGAGTATTACCGAAACAAAACCAAACAGGACAAAATACAGCACAAGGAAGGGAAAAAAAACACACAAAAATACACAAATCAAACTTCAGTAACTAATACTAATTAATAAGAAATAATACGTATCTTTACTACAGAAAGTCTCGTTGATCTTGACTGTAGACCGATGTTCTTGATTCCACTTCTCATTTCCGATGGCTTGATGATGAAAATGACAGCACAACACATCACACGTGACGTACAACCAGGTCCTCTGATAAGTTTGGACGGGCCAATACACAGCGTCACAGAACTTACTTCCAAACCCTGAAACGTTGAAAAAGCAGGCTACCTCAGACAGATTCCACTGCGATGACTTGTCCAGGTACACACATTAGCAAGGTTGTCCTTGCACACAACGATGTCTGTCAGTAAACAGGACTTGCTGGACCGTGTAAATTCAGACGATAATTATGTCACAACATGACCGCTGTACGCTGATTGGCCGAAAGCCACACACTTCGTGTATACTTTTCTGGCTTGAATCAGGACCTTAGAAGACCAGCTCTGTGTAGAAATTACCATCTGTCTTTCGTAACTCAATGACGTTGACTCCAAAATAGAAATCAGATGTAGGGATGTTGATATCTGATGTGGGCATATTATGTCAATTGGCTGCGTGCAGACAAATCTTTTAGATGAGTTTCACTAATGTCAAAACACTTCATTTACTGTCCAAAGCATTTCTGAAGATTGTACCATACTTCAAGGTTCCGGGGTAGGTTGATTGATTCTCTGCATTAGTCCTGGGTTCAGAAAAAATTCCTTATGCGAGCCCCCAAATAGATGTCACGAGATAGATTTCGTGAAGCGTCTTGCTGTCTAATATTTCGTGTATAACTTGGACGGACACTCAAGACAGTACGTACACAAATAAATAACTTGACAGAAGTCTGGGTCACAGTTCCATATATATAATCTCAATAGTATTGCCTGGACATCAGTAACAAAAAGCTTGCATGAATACAATATGTGGTACAGTCATTCTAACGCACTGGTAGCAACTGCATTCAATGTAAGTGCGTCATTCACCACTCGCACATATATCTCTATCGTCTGCATTCAATGTAAGTGCGGCATTAACTCCTCGCACATATATCTCTATGGTTTGATCACCAGACATCCAAGTTCCTCCAGAACTTCACAGCGCGGGAAAACCACAACGTGCTTATAGTGTCGATACACACCAGCTTTCTATCAAAGCTCCTACTGGGCTTCTAAACACTGGAACAGCCAAGGTCTTAAAACGTAGACCTCCGCTTGGCGCGATAAAGCAAACAACGCGCCTTCAAAGAATAACATATAATGGTCTTACCATAGACCTCCTTCTGACACGGGAACACGACGTGCCTTTTAATGCATCCTGATTCGTGGCCGGGCAGGGTAGTGGGGGTTGCTGTTTAACTCGAGAGTATTAGATTTTGATTACTAGCTAGCCTGCTAGAGGTGATGATTTCTCTCTACAGACTTACAGGAATTTACCAGGTTCGGGGACAATCCTCTATGATGTTTTATTTTTAGAGCATATGGTTATTATTTGTGTTGCACCTGCAACGATTAGCTTTGGCATGATCCTTTAATAATTGGTATGATGGCTAACTGCAAACATATGATTCGTCAACAGCATTTGTGTTCAATGAAACAAATGTTTATTCAATTTCCAACAAGAACTGGGTTAAGTCAAATGGTAACCACACCAAATTTGCATAATAGCATGTTGACATTTAATAAACAAGCATAAAAAGTCAATGCATTATTTTAATGATGCAATATTCCTTATTGCATCTCGTAATCTTTTCAAGTTGCTAAAACATGGCGTGGCTCCTCTATCCTTCTAGTGTTCCTTCTTTTATTTGTTAATGTGGTCTAGATTTCACGTTTTTCTTATCTCTTCATTTCAATGAAGAGCCAAACTTTCTCTTATTCATTAGTATTCCTTAGTTTGACTTTCTCTCAGCTTAAGGACCTTCATTCTTGGTAAAAGGTTCAGATATATGCCTGGGTTTACAATTCTTTACCCAGTTTTCGAGCGTAGCTCCGTTTCAGTTATGACTGTGGGCTCTAACAGTTATTGCATTCAGTATTTTAGCAATACTTACAGTTTTCATGAATTCACAAACAAATTATTCTACGTTTCGAAATTACACAGTTGCTTTAATTGTGCGAAGTCAATCTCCTCTATAGAATATCACTGAGCAAAGAGAATTACGTCTTGTCTCCACCGCTCTAAATTCATTACTGACTAAAAAAAATGGCTTCGTCTCTTGTTCATTCCGGGGGACTCAGCCTAAAAAAAGACTGAGCCTAACCATTGGGGGGAAAATCACGTGACCAATGCTTGGCGTTACGAAGCGAAGCTTAGCCTAAAATAATGCGTGGCTTTTCGAAGCTAACCTGGTTTAATTAAACATCTGCGCCAAGACTTTTTTAATCTTCTGTTTCTATAAAAATTTATTTTATATGTTAATATAGCCTGTATCTGAAAACTTACGGTATACGCGGTTACATACAGATCCCGGGGCCCTGCAAATGTATCCCGTAGGGAGACATTTGAGTACTATCAATAACAAAAATCCATCCCCAAAAATTTCTAAGTTCAAAAAAATTTTTCAGAAAAATTTAAAGTTCAAAAATTTTTCTAAGTCCAAAAATATTTCCAAAAAATTTAATTTAATTCCTATACTGGGGTCCTATGTCTATATGAGGTCGTCTGCTATGTAAAAAAAAACTAGTAGTGGACATCAACTTCAAAAAGTGTAACTTATTCATCACATCATAATATTTTTCACCAAATTTACAAATTGGCAACACTGCCTAACAAAATCTGCAAAACACTCATAAGGTCATCACTAAAAAAATGTGACGAGTGGCAACACTGGGGAATGAACAATAAACTATCTTATTTGCAGAACTTGGCTGGATTATCATAATCTATTACATTTCATTCAAAAATATAGTTGATTACATTCTCTTGGATGTGGTGGGGGGTGTTATCTCTTTTCTGTTCCTGTTATTTACTCCATATATAATTCTGCAAGACTTAACAAATCTTTTTTTTCCTGGCGTATTTATTTATTCTATTTCCCAAGTACTCTGCAATATTCCAAGAAATGTCCAAAATCTCTAATTCCTATGGTAATGGCATCCACTTTCATAGAATAGCCAATGTTTTCATGGGTACTCATCATCATCATCTTCTTTTTTTTTTTTTTTTTTTTTTTCTAGTGAATGAGCCACTTGCTCATTATTACATGTAGAAAACATCTCTAAACATAATATGCATATTTATCATACGATAATACAACCAGCATCATTTTTATAAGTAATCATTTTTCACAATAAAAGCATTAAAACCTCATGGCTTATCCTTATTTATTTATTTGTATGTTTCCTTGTTATAGACATTTTCCAAATGGTAAGTGTATAAACTCGTTCTAAGTCCGTCACTGTAGAAAATGTTCTATATTACATTTTTTTTTTTTTTCTTCAAAATATGTGATGTTTGTCTCTAATATCCGTACGTCTGGTGGTGATCCTGTCCATTAGTCAGTTATTTCTAATCATTCCTTCTTTTCTGTCAATACAGTATTTTTTTTTTTTTTTTTTTTTTTTTTTTTTTGTGAACTCTTCCCTAGAAATATTATTTTATATATATATTTATTCTTCAACGATCTTCTTTGACTTACCATACATCAATTTTCAAACATCAAATTATTCAGCAACCAACAGACGAATGTGTTACTATCATTTTATGAAATATAAGGGAAAAGAAAAATATAGTTTCCAAATCATCATGAATTTTCTACATTGGGTTCCGTATTACTTTATTTTCTCTTTTAAGACAACTGCTTATACTTTTGACAATATGTATCCATGTTGTCACTCTCGAGGCATCCTTGTATACAATTTTATATTTGTCTCCTTTTTTTTTTTTTCATAACACCAATGTATCATTTATGGTGTACCAATATCATTGTATCTATTCTAGTCCTCCTGTTATCTTGAGAATTCATCCTTAGTAACTCCCTATGTACCTTATCTAGCAATACATTTATGCAAAACACATCAAACAATTATTTATGGAAACATTTAACTGAGATGTAAGAACTTTTGACAATATGAGATGAAAAAAAATTTTGGGGTCATCACTCAAAAAATGTGACATAGAAAGGAAGAAAAAATATTCAATTGATCGTGAGGAATCTACAATATTCTTATAAGACAAAGTTCCTTGCACTCTGACTACTATTTAACCATATTATTTCTGGTTATCCTTGCATACAGTGTACCATTTCCATTTCCTTTATAAGTCCAATTCATCGCTCATGGTGCTCCAATATTTTAAAATGTGGATCCTTCCTATTCCTCTTATTCTGTACTGGAAATATATCCTTATTAATTGTCCATGTACTATATCTGTGACATGTCTGTCCTTGGGATAACGTTATTTTCTTATCCAATATCCTCGGGGTGAGCAAATCTCAGTATGTCCAATTTCATCAACCATTTATTTATTTTCTCTCCTGTAATTCTGGGTATGTTATGAGTATAGTACATTGTCAATTTATTCTAACTATCTTACAACATTCTGTAATTCGTGATAAGGAATAGTCATTTGTTATACAACAATGTTCATATTACAAAGGCAATGAGCAAAAATCAAAAAAAAAGATATCTTCTCCAAAAATGCGGATGTATCTCTATTTCCTTTACCTCTGGGTGTAGCAATTATTCAGTCATTATTTTTTTTTCTCCATTATTTAATCTCCATTTTGTGTCCTTAGTACCTGTGGTTCCATGGGATTATCATAATTCATTTATGTCTCTTGTCTACTGATAATCCTTCAATAATGACTTCAAATATGGTCCTCATATGTGCAACAATCATCTGCTCTGATTTGTTCCATGGTATTCATCAAATATTCTATTATATCCTTGTCTTATCTCGTAACCACGAAAGACTAAGATTATTCCTCCTCCAATGTTAATGTGGGGGATTTTGTGCATCAACATTTCAACAAAATCTCAGCTGTGACAACATAAAGTTTCACCTTAATATAAAATGTCATCTTCATCATACATAACCTGTTGCTTCTTCATCTCATGTGTCATTAGTGGTTATCATGCGGTAATGGGGTATTTCATTTGCTAGGTCAGCATGTGCAAATGCTATTTCTTTAACATGGGCAAAGGCATCATCAACAAATAGGTGCAATTTGTTCAATCTGGGGTTAGCATATACTAATGCTCTCAAGGGATTCTTCATTTGCAGAAATTCAGCATGCGCAAATGTCATTGGGGTATTTGTGATAGGCAGTAAAATTTTTGACAGTACTAATATACATCTGGGTCTAAAATAATAATGTACATTTGAAATAATCCTGTGGAGAAAAATAGCATAACCTACAATACTAGTTTTGGGTATGAATTATGTGCTGTTGAGAGATGTCATAGTATGAACAGTATGATTGATCAAGGTGATAGATATAAAGGAGTTTAGCATAATATAGATCAAAGAAATATTAGTATGGGGTAAGAAAAACAAAACTACTGGTGTACAGTGTCTGCATGAAAATACAGGACTCTGGATCTGCAAGGACAAGAAGTCTGGTGAATGAAACATGGAATATGATTCGTTTCAAAAGTAGAGATCAATGTTACAACAGAATAGTATGACACATGTGTTATAGGTAAAGTTGTGTAACATTCTGAATATCAAAAACTGTCTGACTAATAAGGGTGTCTGTAAACAAAGAACATTGTATCATCTGTGTCATCTTTATTTCAATAATCCAAATAAAATGTCTAACTAGAATCCTCCGTGGGCTGGTCTTGATTTCTTTCTGGGCATCATTATTCTAAGGCTGGAAAAAATAACTTTCTCAGTGAGGCTTTGACATCTTAGTCTGTAAGCAAGTCATTTGAACTGTCCAAGACTGAAAATAGAGTACATGGGGAGAGTTAGTACATTGTTAAAAATTAAGTGCACATTCGCGGTGACGGTACATGGGATGGCATGTACATTGAAGACTTGAGGGGCGTGTCTCAGCAAAGTTTTAGTAGTTCCTTCAGTTTCTCTGCCATCTCTAACCTTGCAATGTCCCGACTGCTTAGGCGAGCATCATACTGAGTAGCAGTGGTGACGGGTGTGATAGGCGACGACACTGCATTTGCTGATTGTTGGGACACTGAGGACATTGACGAATGCGGTGATGGCTTAACATCTTTTGATTGCGGTGATGGTTTCACTGTGGTAGGGGTTTGTATGGCTGGAACATCTGTTGGTTTTGAGGCAGGTATATGTTTCGCCTTGATTTTTCTTCTGACCTGGTTGTGCTGAACGTTAGCACCGGTTACAATGGGCACAGTAATTTGCACACTGTTGTTTTTGACTAGTTGAGATGAGGCTAACACTTCTCGGCTTGGTTTTGGAACATGATTGCGTTTCTTCAGAATCTTTCGTCTGATATAGTTGTGCTGTATACGCGGAATTTTGTTGCTAGGGATTGAGTCATCAGATTCTGTTTTATAGGCGCGTTTGACGCTGGAGCTGACTGGTACAAATAATGTACTATCCGCATCACTGGTTTCAATGGAACTAGCTGTATCAATGTCTGTTTCTTGTTGGTATAATTCTACCATTTTTTCTGTCATTATGTTCGTTGGGGTCTGACAA
Source organism: Oreohelix idahoensis (assembly GCA_024509875.1). Lineage (NCBI taxonomy): Eukaryota > Metazoa > Mollusca > Gastropoda > Stylommatophora > Oreohelicidae > Oreohelix > Oreohelix idahoensis. Next base: position 474,929 of record JAMPIV010001581.1, read on the forward strand.
AGCTATGCTGTCTTGTTCTGTTTCGTCTCCATAAAGATCGCTGGTATATGGTTCAACAATCTGCTTGGGTATAGTTTCTTCAGGATCTGATTGTTTTGAACGAGCAATCTTGTTCTTGTGGTATAGCAGTGTTTGGTTTTCACTAGTGTTAAAACTAGAACTGCCTGAACTGGGGGTGTGATAGGTATCAGCTGACGATTTATCACTGCGGGAGTAAGTTTGAGTGTGGATATAAGGTGCTTGGTTGTTGTCATCGTGTGACGTCTGAGGCATTATTTCTTCATTTCTAATGCGCAGGTCTCTGTCCTGGAGTCGATTACGCAATTCAAGTGGTGGGATATCTTCTTCGCTTTCGGACGAGTCTCGTTGTTGTCTTGCTCGATGTATTTCATCTGTGGGTGGTCTGGGTATGTGGTCGTCTTGGTAAAATTCAGAGTCTGTCGTCTCTGACTCTGATATGTCAGACGAATCTGTGCTGGATGGATTATAATTTAGGGTGGCTTTTCTGACTGGTCTTGTATTTGTCGTCAGAGGCGGAATGGGCCGGTGATTATCAATTTTTATTTGTTTTACGTGAGCTTTTGTTTGGTGTTGTTTCTCTTCATTCCAAATAATGAAGTTTACAGGCGTAGTTTGTTTCATGATTTTGTAGCCATCTAACCATCGGTCATCGAATTTTGAACTGCGTACATGTTTCTTGTAGTATACTCTGTCTCCTATTTTGTATGTTGGTAGCTTGGCTGATTTATCATGTTGTTTCTGTTTCTTGTGAAATGCCTTCTGCGTATTTCGTTGTGCAATCTGGTGAGCTTTATACTTTTCTTGAAGGATTATTTCGATGGGGTCTTCTCCCATGTATTTTCTTTGTGGGCGAAGTAGGTTGTCTAACGGAAAGTTTGGTTCTCTTCCGTATAGCATGAGAAAGGGTGACATTCCTGTGGTATCGTTCACGTTTACTCGGATGGCTTCAAGAGCTTGGTTAATGTATAGGTCCCAGTATTGGTGGTTCCCCTTGATATATTTGCTAATAATATCATGTAGGGTGGCGTGCATGCGTTCATTTCTGCCATTTGCATTTGGGCAATAATAAGTGGTTGTAGTATGCTCAATATTCAGCTGGTGTAAGGTGGCTTTAAATGGGTTACCTATAAACTGTTTACCGTTGTCTGAAATGATTCGTTTTGGACAGCCATGCCTGGGAATGAATTCTTGTAAAAAAATTTGCGTGATGGACTGCGATGTGGCATCACTGAGTGGGTAACTTTCTGGCCAAACAGAGTATTGGTCAACTATGTGCAGGAGGTATTTGTTGCCTGATTGGGTGAGTGGGTAAGGACCTGATAAGTCAATGCTCACTGTTTGCATGGGGTAATGGGAAGGTTGCATTTCTTGAAGGGGAATTAAATGTGGCTTCATGTTTCTCAATTTACATGTTCTACAGGTGGCTACATATTCTGTAATGTCCTTGTAGAAAGTTTGCCAATAATACCTTTTCTTTATGACATCAATTGTTTTGTCTCTTCCCATGTGCCCGTTGTTATCATGAAACTGTAGCAATACTTCTGGGACTAGATGTGCTGGAATGACTTTTCTTAGTGTCCCTTCTTGTTTCTGATCAATATAGTATAGAATTCCATCCGTTGGGTGTACTGTAAAATCTTTACTTTTTGTTGGGTTTTCTTTCACGTATGTGAGCAGCTTGACAATTTCTGCATCTTTCGCTTGTTCTACTCTCATGTCAAACATCTCTTGGCTTTCTTCTTCTACTTGAGTGGCGGAATCTGAGGTACTTCTTCGACTTGATGAAGTAATTTCATTAATTTCTTTAGCATTATCGTCAATCTCTGAGGATGTGCCATCATTTTTGACTCTATTTGTTTTCACTTCAGTTTCATCATCATATTTAATCCTGGATAAGAGGTCTGCACAGGTGTTCATTTCGCCTGGGATATGTTCGATAGTGGTGTCGTAGGACTGTAAATTCATTGCCCATGTCTGTAACTTCTTTGGCTGTTCTTGTGTTTTGGTGAGCCAGTTAACCAAAGGTTGATGATCAGTTCTTATAATGAGTTTAGTTCCTCTGACGTAAAAGTCAAACTTTTGTACTGCATAGTGAATAGCATATGCTTCTTTCTCAGTGGTGGTCCACCGTTTTTGTGACTTTGACAATGCGTGGGATAGGAATGCAATGGGTTTCTCATTTGGAATGTTTGGTAGGATGGGTGTTTCATCTTCTAGTACAGGTTGGACGAAACAAGCACCAATTGCGTTATCTGAGGCATCGGCGTATAGTATCATGGGCTGAGAAATATCTGGATGTCCAAGCAGTGGGATGGTGGTTAGGGCATTTTTTAGATACTCAAAGGATCTCTGGCAGTCTTCTGTCCATTTGAAGCGTGCATACTTGCGGGTAAGGGCTATCAAAGGCTCTGCTGCTCTGGAGAAATTGATGATGTGGCGTCTATAGTACCCTATTGTACCAATAAATGAGCGTGTTTGTCTCACCGTCTTGGGGCTAGGCATTTCTCTTATGGCTTTGACTTTATCTTCATCAGGTCTGACGCCATGTCTATTGATGACAAAGCCTAAATATTTTGTTTCTGTCTTTAGAAACTCACACTTCGACAGTTTTAACTTTATTTGGTGATGCCTGAGTCTATCAAACACTGTTTCAACCTTGCGGAGGTGGTCTTCCATCGTGCCTGCGGTATGTATCAGGATATCGTCTATGTATGCCAGGGCAAATGGATGTAGACCCTTTAACACTTCATCCATGAGTGACATATATGTTGCTGGAGATCCTTTTAGACCAAATGGCATAACATTCCAAAAAAAACTTCCCATATGTGAACAGAATGTGGATTTCTGTTTTGCCTCAGGTGTCATGGGGATGCACCAAAAGCCTGACCTTGCATCAAGTGTGGTAAAGTATGTAGACTTTCCTAACGTCGCAAGTAGATCGTCTATCCTGGGGAGGGGGTAGGAAATGACTTTTGTGATTTTGTTAAGGGCACGGTAGTCGCAGCAAAAGCGACTGGAGCCGTCTTTCTTTGTTACGATCACTATGGGTGAGGACCATTGGGAACGGGATCTTTCGATGATTCCTGCCTGTAGCATTTCATTTATAGACCTTTCCACGAGTTCTCTATTTTTCAAGGGCGTATGATAGGGTTTCATATGTATTGGCTCCTCTGTGGTTGTTTGAATGTCCATTGTGACAGTGTTAGTTCTGCCTAATTCCATGTCATTGAGTGCGAATACATCTTGGTGCTTTTCTACAAACGTTTTCAAACGTTGCTTATTATCTTCTGTGGCATTCAGGGTTGCAAGTAACTGAGCTATTCTCTCTCTGTATTTATGATCTGCTATGATATCTCTGGTCTGTCTTGATGCCTCCGTTTCATTCCCATAATTTTGGGACATTTTTTCTTGCATCTTGTGAAAATCTCTGCTCCTGGTATGTGGCTTTCTTTTGCGTAGTTCTTTGCCGTTCATTGGGCTGTGCTTGGTACTGTCTCCTCTGCCATGTACTGTGTGCATTTCCATTTGTCACTGCATTTACTGTATATTCATTTCTTATTATATTTCTGGGGTAGTCGTTGTTGTGCCATTTTTTCTGATTATTTCTGTCGTAACTGCGCTTATCCGCGTACGTTACTGTTTTTTCTTCTGTTTGTGCTATAGGGCTGTCTTCTTTCCCTGGGCGAAAATTTTTCATTCTTTCTGTTTCCAACTTTGCTGCTATAGTATCCTCCTGTGGTATAGTCATATAAGAATTCTTCCTTTTCTTCGGAAATTTCAATTGGTTTTGGGACTTTATCATATCCACCTGTTTTTGAGTTATATTGATACTCCATGGGGCATGTATCACTGTCTTGTCGCTTTGGATATCCTCCTGGCAAGACAATTTCTGTTTCTCTGTTACTCTGTGATATACAGCACTTCATCTTTTCTCTTGGTGTGCTGGGGCGCAAGAATGAGTAATTATAGTCATTTTCATACTGTGGCCTTTCTCTTCTTATGTATGGACTGGTTCGTTTCCGCCATCTGGGTAGGGTATGCTGTGGTGTAACATGACTGTGACTGATGTTACTGCCTTTTTTCTGCCTTATAACTGTTTACTTTCCGTGTACTATGGTTATTTGTACTGCGATTTCGTGCATTATGTCCAGTGGGAGTGGTTGAGACAATTTGTGGATGGTCTCTATTGGTTTTGGGTTGTCTTATTGTTGACGTATCCACTTGCGCTACAACTGTGCCTCCTTTTATAGTGGTAGTTTTTCCTGACATATTCAATATCATGATGGGGAAATCTCTGGACTTCGAGACTTCAGCGATTCCCTCTGTAATTTGCAACAATGGGTCATCAATAATGCTTTCTTCTGCTAGGGGCTGTACTTGAATTGATTGCCCTGGTGTTATGTACTCAGAATTTTTTACTCTGCCTTTTGCTATGACCAGGGAGTTTGGAGCCACCGTTATGGGAGCTGTAATCCTTACTAAAGACGCTATGTGGATATCGTCCTGGAGATCTATGTACGTATTGTTGACTTTGATTTTGTGGAGGTCATAGTATATTCGAACTTTGTGTTTGTTAAAAAAATCTCTCCCTAGGATAAGATTTCTAGACATTCCTTTAGTAATGACAAATGGGTGTTCAAAATTTGTTTCGCCTAAGGAAAATTTTAGCCATGCTGTCCCAACTGAATTTAGTCTTTGTCCCGTGACTGAAGCTAGGTGTGTTTTGGACGGTTGAAATCGTACTAAGTGTTGGATCCTCTTGAACAGCTGGAACCTAATAAGGCTGATGGATGCTCCTGTATCTACCAGTGCCCTATATTGTTGGCCCTGTATAGACATGATGCAGGAACTGGGGTCCGGATGTATTTTAGTTCCATCATGCAACATTTCTTCATATTGTATTTTACTGGATGGGCCCACTTGACAATTTCTGTTCTGTGTTGTTTCTTTTGTTTTGGACCAGTTTCTGTGATTGTTGCCCTCACTAACGGTCCTGTTTAGTGAGTGGCGCGGCCGTTTCCCTGACGCATGAGGGGTTGAGGTGCGCCTCTGGTATACTGATTTCTGGTGTAATCACGTGGGGGTGGTGCGGGTTGTTGTGGTTGGTAACCTCCTCTTCTGGGTGGTGCATGATTGTAATTTGCTCTACAGGACTTGTAACCATGTCCGAGCCTACCGCATGTAAAGCATCCGTTTGTATTGACATTATTGACGTCGTTTTGCCTCTGTGTGGGGGGTCTATAATTGCGGGGGTCTATCATCACGTATTCGTGGGCGAGTCCATTGCCTCCTGGTATGGTCAACTTCCATAGGCTCATGCTCATCATAGTCCCTATATTCTGGTCGGGGTTCCCTACCTGCTCTTTGTTGGAACCTTCGGTGAAGATTTTCCTCCTGTATTGCTGCTTGGATTGTTTCAGCAATAGTCTTGGTGTCTTTTCTAATAAGATGCCTTCTGATATTTTCCGCTCTAAGGCCATCGGCAAATATCCCCACTAACTGTATTTCTACATCAGGTGTGGTAGGGATTTCTCCGCAAAATGCCTCTTCTGCCATATTGAGGAATCGATCTCCAAAAAGTTGTACCGATTCATCTCTTTCCTGTTTCATGCTTCTAAGGACTGACCAAGCATGCATTTTGTCTATGATTTCCCCATATCTCTGGGTGAGCTCTTTTTTTAGGGACTCGTAGGTTTCTGTGGGGTACTGCTGGGACCTCCTTCTTAAAAAATCAGTCACGTACGAATCAGAACCTAACAGAGCGATTTTCTTTTTCTCTTCATCCGTTGTTGCCTCTGCTAGTGCCGCAAATTTATCCATGTCGGACAACCATCTTCTGAAATTTTTTTTGTTTCCATCAAACGGCTGAACAATGGATCTAACCTGTGTGAATTTCGCGTAGTTGTCATTTTTCTGTAGGGTTTCAGTAATTTGCCGTAGCGCTATTATTGTTGGTCCTTCCATATTTTGTCTGTCCTGGGGCTGCAGTGGTTGTGCTTGAGCGAATCTGTTTTCCTGTTGCTGCTGCTGTTCTACCCCAAGTTGCTGGAAATTTTCCATTAATTGATCCATCTTCGCTTCTGCTCTTTTGTAGAGGACTGGTCACTAGGCAACAAGTTGTATGTGTGGCCGGGCAGGGTAGTGGGGGTTGCTGTTTAACTCGAGAGTATTAGATTTTGATTACTAGCTAGCCTGCTAGAGGTGATGATTTCTCTCTACAGACTTACAGGAATTTACCAGGTTCGGGGACAATCCTCTATGATGTTTTATTTTTAGAGCATATGGTTATTATTTGTGTTGCACCTGCAACGATTAGCTTTGGCATGATCCTTTAATAATTGGTATGATGGCTAACTGCAAACATATGATTCGTCAACAGCATTTGTGTTCAATGAAACAAATGTTTATTCAATTTCCAACAAGAACTGGGTTAAGTCAAATGGTAACCACACCAAATTTGCATAATAGCATGTTGACATTTAATAAACAAGCATAAAAAGTCAATGCATTATTTTAATGATGCAATATTCCTTATTGCATCTCGTAATCTTTTCAAGTTGCTAAAACATGGCGTGGCTCCTCTATCCTTCTAGTGTTCCTTCGTTTATTTGTTAATGTGGTCTAGATTTCACGTTTTTCTTATCTCTTCATTTCAATGAAGAGCCAAACTTTCTCTTATTCATTAGTATTCCTTAGTTTGACTTTCTCTCAGCTTAAGGACCTTCATTCTTGGTAAAAGGTTCAGATATATGCCTGGGTTTACAATTCTTTACCCAGTTTTCGAGCGTAGCTCCGTTTCAGTTATGACTGTGGGCTCTAACAGTTATTGCATGCAATTCTTAGCACTACTTACGTTTCTCGTGAATTCACAAATCATCACATTCCACATTTCGAAGTTACACAGTTGCATTAATTGTGCGAAGTCAATCTCCTCTATAGAATATCACTGAGCAAAGAGAATTACGTCTTGTCTCCACCGCTCTAAATTCATTACTGACTAAAAAAATGGCTTCGTCTCTTGTTCATTCCGGGGAAAAAAAAGACTCAGCCTAACCATTGGTGGGAAAATCACGTGACCAATGCTTGGCGTAAGCGAAGCTACCCTAATTAATGCTTGGCGTTACGAAGCGAAGCTTAGCCTAAAATAATGCGTGGCTTTTCGAAGCTAACCTGGTTTAATTAAACATCTGCGCCAAGACTTTTTTAATCTTCTGTTTCTATAAAAATTTATTTTATATGTTAATATAGCCTGTATCTGAAAACTTACGGTATACGCGGTTAAACACCGTTACTCTTTGAATCAATGTTGCGATTATTTGTTTTCTCCATCATTTTACCTTTTTTCTTATTGTTTCCTTTGAAACTTCAATTTTATGTCTTTCCTTATTTTCTTTCATATTCCAGATATCTCCTTGATCATCATTCTGTGAGTCAGCTTGTATTATTTCAGCCCGCAATTTTCTGAAGATATTACCTGTTTTCAATTTAATTTGAGCCGCCATTGTCGTGTAGAATAATTCTCCGTATCTAACTTTAAATATAAAGTATAATATCTAGTAATTTTTAAATAACGAAAAATTCAAATTAAAAAATTGAGCCTTTGACTTTCAAAACCTGGAAAGTCGCCGATGCAAAAGTAATTATAAAATTCAAATTAAGTGTTAACACAACATTACACTATAGAAGAAATATAATTACAAAAAATAGACAATATATATATATATGTGTGTGTGTGTGCGAAGAGTGGCAAATGCTGAAGAATTCTGTACAGCAATCATCGGAATGGCAAAAGAAGCATGGTTAAACCAGAGACATTGAAGTGCAGCACATAAAATGTACAAAATGTATACATAAGCAAACACACATGCGTTCACAGGTAGAAGGTTACAAACAGATATTGGCTGATTGAAATTAAAAGAAGGAGCACGGCAACATAATAGAAAGATAAACAGAATGCATAAAAGAACGATTAAATGATAAAAGATCAGAGTTCAGCCTCCACGGCAACTGTAAAGGGCCACCAGTATTTGTGACAGAAGCTGACCATAACATTGCCTAGTTTGCCAGCGACTTTTCAGGGAGATCCGGGCAAGCATTCATGGATACGGTAGCTGTCCCCTGGGACAAACACTAAAGAGATATGATAGCCTGCTTCAGTAAGCATGCCAGCTGAGGAAACTGAAGAAGTTTGAGTACAGGAATATCCCGTCTAGAGCTGTTTTGCTGTAACGCTCTTTTGTCTTGTAGCTCTTCTGTCTTAAAAAAAAAAAAAGCAATAAAACATTTAGAACTTTATTCCGAGAGCAGTCACATTTATACACATGACTACCTTTCATTGTAAAGAAAAAAATATTTAAGTAATTTCAAACTAGCTCGGCCACTCATTTCTTTACAGGACCAACGAGAGATAATAGAGTTGTGAGCGATGGGCCAGTCGGAATCAAGAGAGGTAAGTGTTCCTTCCTTACTGCACTGTGTGCAATGTTTACTGCAACTTCAAGAACTGCTGCTATGATACCCACAACTACTACTTCCTGATTCATTCATTCATTAATAACCCTCCACTCCCAAAGGAGCATAGGCCTTCAACAAACACATGCCAAGTCCTCCTGTCACGTGCCGTCATCTCAAGTTCTTTCCATGTTCTCCTTATCATTTTCACCTCTGTTTCCAGCTCTCTTCTCCATGTGCTTCTTGGTCTACCTCTGCCTCTCTTGCCCTGGGGGTTCCAGAACAAGGACTGCCTTGTAATGCTATCAACAGGTTTCCTCAGTGTGTGTCCTATTTATCGCCATCGTCTTCTTCTCATCTCTTGTTCCACTGGCACTTGTCTAGTTCTTGTCATCAGTTCCACGTTGGTAACCTTGTCATATCATTTGAATCCCTCTATTCTACGCAAGCACCCATTTATGAAAGTCTATAGCTTTTTGGTTGTTATCTTTGTTGTTCTCCATGTCTCAGAGCCAGACAAATATTATTCTGCATCAGCTGGTTAGTGTTTTTTAGCGTAGTAACATTTTCCGGTTCTGGTTTACATTTGATATAATACCTGTTGTATCATTGGTGAAGCCTTGAATCCATGACACGTGACACATTAGATCAAACTCTGAACCACTGGAACGAACATCAACCGCATTGGACATTACCTGCATAGCCATCACAAGCAGTATCGTGTCATCGTGTCAATCGTACATCCGTTATGATTCCTACTTGAAGGTCAATACACTTCACATTTGAGTTGAAGATTCTTATTATCGTTTTGGATCCGATTTCTCTTGATCTCCATATATTTCCCAATGCAATGAAAGCTCCTCTTACTTTTTGTATTGAAGCACCAATACAAGATGTAGAATCGTACACATATCCTAGCAGCAATATAGACAAAGTTGGAGGGACAGACAGTGATATCAAAAATACAAAAAAATTTACTGATTGATAGGCTTCTAAACTTCTTAGGTTTGGAGTGTTCTTACAGACTTTTCTTTAATTTGCAACGTATGTCACGCTCTTGTCACCTTTAAATCTTGCAATCGATTTTTCAATCCCTTCCAGATGAGCAATAGCACTGAAACTTGGCATAGTTGTGCATTCCCAATGACAATACAATAGTCCGTCATAAAAATAATAAAATGAATAACATTAAAATTAATTTTAATTTTGTCTGTTTGTATTTTGTCATTACTGAAATGGGCGAAAACTGCAAATAATCTAGATGTATTCTTTCCAACAAGATTGTCTCTCTTGAGAGAAATATTGAAACTTCTTTCCCCCTCCACAAGCACGCTATCGCACCCGTGTGCGCAGACATACACACTACGGAAAACTACATTAAAAAATGTAATTTTAAACTCTTATCAAATTTGAAAAAAAAAATTCGCTTTCCACGTAATATACTGAATAATGAATTCCGCCTTCTGTGCTCTGGACTCGTTGATCGCAAACTGATAATGTAATTAGCGGATCGATTACATTTGACAAATTTAAAAACAACAACAAAAAAAAAGCACTAAAAAGAAGAAAAAAAAATATATTTTAAGCACAGGCTTTTAATGCACCAAAAAGCCACAGATAATTTTTCAAGGAGTTTATAGCTTGCAGTCAAAAAATGTAACATCAAATTGACAAAAAGCGTGGGGCGCTGATTCGGCTTGAAATTAGCTTCTGCTTTATACATCATTACACACTTATGGATACAATATATGATAAGCGCTTAAGTGCCCCACGCGTTTTGTTGTAGGACAAATTATTTGTGGATTTTTAGTGCATTAAAAGCCTTTGTTTTTTTTTAAATTATTATTCTACATCAGCTGGTTAGTGTTTTTTAGCGTAGTAACATTTTCCGGTTCTGGTTTACATTTGATATAATACCTGTTGTATCATTGGTGAAGCCTTGAATCCATGACACGTGACACATTAGATCAAACTCTGAACCTCTGGAAAGAACATCAACCGCATTGGACATTACCTGCATAGCCATCACAAGCAGTATCGTGTCATCGTGTCAATCGTACATCTGTTATGATTCCTACTTGAAGGTCAATACACTTTGTTGGGTGCTCTCTTGTTGACAGTCTTACCTAGATCTGAGCCTAAAACGTCAGAGCTGCAACAATTACTCCTGCCACAGGATTATGTCAAGGCCTGGCATAACTTATGTGACCGGTCCATATTCAATTAAACAATAGAACGACCTGATATGGAAGTATTTGTGTTAAATTAAACTATCACATCAGGTCATTCAATTGCTTTGTTATTTAATCGTCTTTGTTTTATTAATATAGTATGTTTCTTTGCGCATATTTCTGTCCTGTTTTGTATTTATACTCGTTTTTTTAATGATCACTTTTTCACTTTGGTTTAGATCTTCTGTGAGGCTCTATATTGTTCTCCTTTTGTTTTTCGTGCCTGTCACAGAACATTTTCATGAGTATGAATGATGATAGTGATTGTCGTTAAGGGTCACTGAACTGTTGTTAACACTTGGTTAAGTGTAACTCAGTTATTGAGTTCATGTCTGATTTTATGTCAACATGGTGTGACTTGTGCATGCGTGGGGAGAAAGCATGTAGTGAATACAAGTCTGGTGTGACTGAGTTAGTCTGTGTTTGGCAGCCGAGCGGTACGCTCGAGTCGGTGATTAGTAGCCGAGCTGTAAGCTCCTATTGTGTGACTGGAGAACCACAGATGTGTTCATTCACATTGTGAGGATATATATTAATATATTGGGTAGGTCCTACCTATTGTACAGGCGAAAATTATTGTACCGCCTAGAAGTGTTCCTGGTGGAACCATTTTGATATTTATGTTCGCGTAGGACAGTATAGGGCGTTGCAGTGTCCGCCCCTGGAGCTACTGGAAGAAAGGCGACGCATTTCCCGCCTTGTAGCAGTATTGGAATAATACAGGCGTTGTTGAATTCCCGCCTGGATGAGATTCTGGGAGAATCTAGATTGCGATGCTTAATGCCGCCAACCACTATTAATACGTGGGTCACACCTGGATGGTGTTATGATTGTGCGAGGAAGAGCTGCCGCACAAAGGACTTTATATGTAACTGTTAGTGTGTGTGTTCGTGTGAAGTCAGTCCGTGAACACGAGAGTCAGAGTTATTTCCTGCAGGCAATGTCAGCCTGGAGGTGAGTCAGTATGCTTGCTACATGTACTTGATTTCCACCATGTATATATCAGTTTAATAAATGTCTTGGAACTGTAACCAGTGGTGTTGGGTTAGTTCGTACGAGCCATTGTTGATCTGCATCTACATACAACCCACACCCGCCATAATAATAGTGTTCCTGACAAGCAGGGTACATCCTTCGTATCCTGACATCTGGGAACATCGTCAATACAGTTCTGACAGTGCCATTTGTAATTTTTTTAACCTTTTATTATGTCCTTCGGTTATCTTTAGTTTAAACTGGCTGTAAACGTATGGGCTGAAGAAGGCAAAGGCAGATATCAAGGGAAGCGGTCACTCGATCTCATAAAGGATACACTGGAATTCATTAATTAATTTTCCATTTCGCTCCTTATATGGAGCCACTACTACAATTGGATCCGTTGCAGGAGGCCTGCGCCAATCATCCTCTCGCTCGTGCGGTGGTTGTTTATGTAGCAACGTTTTTTGCACGATGAGGTTGCAAGCTCCATGCATGACTTTATATTAGTCACCTTGTAATAATAATAATAATAATAATAATAATAGCCCCTTCAGTCATAACTGACTATGGGAATGCGCCCCTGAGGCGGCAGCCCTCAGCTGCTTATTTTCCTGGTGCTCCTTTCGACGTTTTCTCCCCTCCTCTGCTTGTTGTGTGAGCCTCTGTTCGCCCAATCTGAGGTGGCGCCGTAAATAGCATCGCCACTTAGTGCGATCGGCAACTTCATCCTCCCATGTTGCTGGATCCACGTCCAGTGCCCTCGTATCTCTCTTGCACACATCTTTGAACCTCAGCTGTGGTCGCCCAACTGTTCTCTTGCCATCTGCTAATTGTCCGTAGAAGATATCTTTTGGGATGCGACCATCTTCCATGCGGCGAACATGGCCAAGCCAGCGAAGTCTGCGCTGTCTAAGCAGTGTATACTGTACATGCTTTGAAGGCCAGCACGTGACAACACCTCGACATTTGTCACTTTATCTTTTCACGAGATGCCGAGGATGTGGCGTAGACACCGTAAATGGAAGGTATTGAGCCTTCTTTCTTGCTTAGCATAGATCGTCCAGGTCTCTGCCATATAGGAGAGTGCTGGTGACGCAGGCGTTATATACCGCAGCTTTGGTCTTCGTTGTGAGTTTGGAGTTTCTCCAAACACGCGATGTGAGGCGGGCAAAGGTAACTGCAGCTTTGCCAATGCTGCTGTCGATTTCTGTGTCCAGGGAGAGTTTGTCATTGATGGTAGACCCTAGGTATGTGAAGTGGTGCACCACTGCCAATTCATAGTTATCGATAGTTGTCGTAGATTTTTCGATAGGAGTATTAAGACTTAGGTTGGTCCCTTCTGAATAGTTTGGAATGAGTGAGAGTCCCAGGGTGAGTTAGTAAAGGAAATAGATTCCACGAGTGAGATGATAGAATAGTGATAGAGGCTGTCTCTAAGATGCGAGAAAATCTTCTCTCTCTCTCTCACCTATCTTCTACGACAGATTTTAAGCAGTCAGACAGTCTACCACATATACATGTTACATATATTTCTATCTACTCACGGGCACGCACATACACGTGACGACAGTTGCACACACAGACGTGGGAAATCTATAACAATGAATATATATATATATATTGGAACGAGCTGACCAACGCACTGATTAGTTCAAAGAGAGATTTTTATTATCAGTTAAAAAAAATCTTCTCACAACACTTAAAAAATGTATCAAGGAACACATATACAAATAGTCATAAAATTCAAGGAAAATGCTACAAGTATGATAGCCCCGTTATGATCTTAACTCTAGGGTTAGCCCACAGCCCCGTTAGGACGACAGATGATGGCCCAAAGAGTTATAGATACATATGATTAGGGTCTAATATTGTCCTTCAAAAAGGAACAATTTACTCAAGCAGCCACTCTTCCGTAAGGAGATTGTGACGTGGGGGTGAATCAATAGTCATCAACAAAAACTCACTCAGTCCACTTTCACTCGGTTCTTTCATCAGGGATCCCTGGCACACTTTCTTACCTAAAACTTGATGTAGTTCACAGTCTGGCGCAACCTTAGGACACTTCTTTACAGTGAATCTGTATTCTTTGGATAAAGCGAATCCCAGCTCTACAATTACAGGTTTATTCCACTGTTTTCGGGGAGCATTCACTTCACCAGTTAAATTTTGATTACTGTTAATGTCACTTGAATCAGGTTGGATAAGCAAGTTTAAACGGGCACACAGAGTCATAAAAAAATACGAGGATTTCCTTAATTTGGAAAGATGACCAGTGGACAACTTCTTTCAACAGATAGCCTTGTTTCACTATTCACTCTTTCGCCAAAAAATATGTCGGGAAAATGTTAATGTTTGTGATTGAAATTATTCTCGCCGCCAGTCAGCAATTTTACATTAGAGTTTATGGAAGAAATTAAGATCTGGTTCACAGGCCCAGTATTGATCATTACAGTCTTTGAAAACCCGTTAGTGGGATATAGTATTTCTGTCTAACTCTGTTTGCATAGGCACTGTCAGATCAGTGTTACTTGAGAAACCCACGTGGTTCAAAATAAGGACTGTCTATTTCTTCACAAGTATGAACTCTTATTTAATGCTGGTAAAGTTCGGGTCACCCCAGTATTTCACTGTATAAAAGGAAAAGCACATATAAATCATTTACCTATTATGTACTCAATATAACTTACATTTTAAATAGCAAGCCTACAGCTTGACTTATTATTTAAACTTCCGGTGAAATAAGTTATATAAAATCGATCATCGGGAATTAGAAATATGGTGCGTATTCCGTCACTACTCACTGATGTCGCGTCTAGCATTTATAAGTTTGTTATTAAAACAGTTTCGACTGAGTATTAGCCGTTAAATTAAATTCCTTATAGCTACTAGTTTAGTAAGCTAAAGATATAATTTATTATGTATTTCCACTGTAACTCGTCGACTTAGAGAATATAACAAACTATAAATTAAGCACTCTGTTCAAAAGAAACTAGTGAAAAAAAATCGGCGATTTAACACTTAATCACTTCACAAAATACTAGATAATAATATATTTACCTCAAACACAGCACTACAGGATATCGCACTGCAACTCGTTGTTGACCGGTGAAAATGCAGACGGATGTCGGCTCTCTCCTAGCATTCTCACGCGTTTACGTCGAGAATCTAACTCAGGAGTGTCGTGTCATCTGAAGGTGCAGACCCAAGTCGGCTCGATGTCTGAGATAGCCGCAACTTAATTGCCCTTCTCGTCTGACTGACATCTAAGTAATAGAATTACGTATCCCAGTATGAGAAAAAACACAAGGTAAAGTTTGAGGATACTGAAGAAAATATTTTTCGCAAAACAAGTGATGCGAAAATACAGGAAAAAACAAGTAAGGAAAGATAATAAAATAAAGGATGCGGTTGAGAGAATAGGAAGAAGATGTAGGCAATTTAATGATATAAAGACCTACGTGACAGGACGTCCCCCCTTTAAGATATGGAAGCACTCCATGTCTACGTTATGGAATTAAATTTCCTATAACCGTAGCTTCGGGGTGTCTGTCTTCTTCCCTCTCATCTTCCCCCTCCATCTCTCTGCAAGTTCTACTCATGAAGTCTGCCCCGTCGTTTCCTTCCTCTGGAATGTCTCCCATGCGCGCTTGAAAGAGCGTCGCCGCTTCTGACATTTTTCAAAGATTTCCCGTGTGTGCAGTGGAGTTTCCCTGCCACTATCGTCATCTTCGTCAGTTTTGGCGATCGTCAGGAGATGGTCGGAGGTCGGCACTGGTCTTTCCATGTATCTCTTTAAGAGATTTAAATGGAAAACCTTGTCCATTCCTTGAATAGATATCTGGTAGT
This sequence comes from Oreohelix idahoensis, assembly GCA_024509875.1. Lineage (NCBI taxonomy): Eukaryota > Metazoa > Mollusca > Gastropoda > Stylommatophora > Oreohelicidae > Oreohelix > Oreohelix idahoensis. The sequence continues at coordinate 490,456 of JAMPIV010001581.1, forward strand.
TAGCCTTAGAAATCTTTTTCAGGACGGTAAACGGCCCTTGCCATCCGATCTTCAGTTGGTTGTTCTCGGTAGGGAGTAACACCAAAACTTTCTCTCCTGCTTCCAGTTCTCTTTCTTTCGCGACTTTCCTGTATCGGTTAGCGTGCTTTGTGCGTGCTCGCTTAAAGTTAGTCGTTGCTAGGTCCCACTCTAGTTTCAACCTTTCCTTTAAAACCGACACATATTTACTAGCTGAGACAACTGTCTCATCCGCCTTCTCGTCTGTCAGAGACTGAAGTAAGGCTTCAAGTGGCCCCTTAATAGGTCTGCCGAATAAGAGTGTAGCTGGCGGAAATCATGTGGAAGTATGAGGAGATTCTCTGTAGCCAAATAATGCTGCAGGAATACAAAGATCCCAATCTTCAGGTTTCACTTGTGCCAGCTTACTTAGCATCATGTTGAGGTTTCCATTTGCACGTTCCACGAGCCCATTTCCGGCCGGAGTATATGGCTTAGTGTGGATGTGCTGGGTCCTCAAGATCTTAACGATCTCATCCATCAACAGGTTTCGGTATGGAGATCCATTATCCGTCAACACTTGCTGCGGGAATCCCAACCGAGTGAAAATCTGCACGAGGGCTTCTGCGACATGCTTGGCATCTGCGCATGTTAGCGGGATAGCTTCTGCCCATAAAGTGCATGTATCGACTAAGGTCAGGATGAACCTGTTCCTTCTTTTAGTCGTGTCGAAAGGCCCTAAAATGTCGATCACAACCCGTTTGAATGTTTGACATATCTGATAATATCAGTATTTACTCCTGGCCACCAATAATGAGTGGTTATCCTTTGGTTTGTGGCGTTCTGTCCCATATGTCCGCTGAAGGGAAGAGAGTGCCCCATTTCTAGGATTTGGCTTCTGTACTGTTTCGGTACTAGGAGCTGGTTGTAACCTTGGTCAGGCTTGCCCGTTCTCCGATAAAGTACGCCATCCTTAGAAAAAATGTCCCCGTGCTGTTTGGGTTCCTTAGCCATGGGCAGTTTCCTAAAGCAGGGTGCCAAAGTAGGGTCCTTGTATTGCGCTTCTTTAAGTTCCATAGGTAACAAATTAGGCGCAGGCTCCCGTTCCTTCTTGGTTTGCCCTCTTGTAGTTACTGCTGCCACAATCGGCTCTTCCGGTTTCCCAATACACACGTATCTCCCGCCAAGTATGACTGGGTAGATGGGATCATCCATAACAGCCGCTTTGATCACGCCTCTGACAAAGTCAGAGTGTATCTCCACCAATGCGATGGGAAGCGCTGTAGGTGCATCACTCTTACGAACTCCACAAAGTTTGACGGTCTCTCCTGTCTCTTGACCGGGTTTAACCAGGTTTCTGGCAACAATGCAATCGTAAGAAAGCCCCGTGTCAAATAAACAAGAAGTTTGAGAACCGTTCAATGTAACAGTACCTCGCGTTGAGGGTCTATCCCCAACAGGTTGGGAATCACTGTCAATAATTCCACCTTGCGAGACTGTTAATAAGCATCCGATGCGTTTCGGCTCGGTGTGCTCGGTCTGATCATATGTCCCGTGCTCAGGGGTTCTCCCTTTGCCACCTTGTCCTTTCTGGCCACGCTGCCATGTAGGGCGGTCGGGTTGATCAGACTGTTTGGGGTGGTTGGGGTACTTGTTCTTGTAGAACTTGGATTTTTCCGGAGGGGGGTTTTGAGGTCCAGTTTCTCTGTGGTTATTTTGGTTAGAAGCCTGAGAAGATTGCTCTAGGTTATGTTTTCGAAAATGCTCCTCTGTCGGTTTCCGCTTTGTGGCCGGTAGTTCAGCCAGCGCATTGTGATAACGCTCAGACTTTTCCAAAATGTCTTCAAGTTTTTCTGCCCCCTGCTCAGCGAGAAATCTCCGGGTAACAGCAGACAATGTGTTCTTTATTTGTTCTGTTAAAACAAATTCCTCAAGACCTTCATAGGTAGAGGGGAGCTGCGAGAGCTCAAGGCACTTTGTCAAATATCCCTTTAGACGGGAAGAGAACTGGTGAAAAGATTCAGAATTCTCCTTTCTGCTGTTGCGAAACAGTTGCAAAAATTTTCGAGCGTTCATTTCAAAGCGCTCCAGTAACGCTTTCTTCAACAGATCATAGTTGTCTTGTTGGCTGCTTTCCAGTTTGGCGTAAACATCATACGCACTGCTTTTCAGCGCCTGAGAAAGCTTCATGTTCCAACGCGACCTCTCTAAACCGTACAGAGTTGCAATTTTCTCAAATTTTTCTAACCATGTGTCAATCTTCTCATTTGGGCAAGGGAAAGACTCTAGCGGAAAAGACATAGCACTGAGGTGAAGAGATTGAGTATTAGAAGGATCAGTTAAGGCAGAATGAGGAGAAGACTCTCCATTGCTGGAGGTAGAGGCAGCACCACGGCTTTGGAACTCTAGAGTCTTAAGCGCCAGCTCATGCTGTCGTCGTTGCTCATTTTCTCTTTCCAAATGCTGTCTCTCCTTCTCTCTTTCCTCTCTCTCCTTCTCCTCCTTCTCATGCTGTCTCTCCTTCTCTCTTTCTTCTTGCTGTCTCTCCTTCTCTCTTTCTCTCTCCCTGCGGATTTCCATTTCCTCATCCATCTTCCTCTGCTGTTTTTGCCGGTCTTCCGCTTCTTTCTTCCTAGCTTCTTCTTCTTTCCTCTCCGCATCATATCTCTCAAGTTCGTCTCTGACAAACGCTTTCGCTTCCTCTCCTTCCAGTCCCTCCTCTCTTGCTTCGTCCCTGAGGAGTTGTCTAAGCTTTGCCCTCTCGGCCATATTAAGTCAGTGACTGAGACTAGTGGAGAAAGAAATTAAGAAAAAAAAGGATACACTGGTTCCTACCACTTACGAGAAAAAAATTTCCAAAAATTCAAAAGATGATATCCTTAACCCTGGGATACCTCCTCCAAAATAAAATCTAACTATCGCTGCTATTATCGGCAATAAAGCACCTAATGCAAAACAGGACTACGCCAACTAAATGGTAGTTAAGATTACTTCTGAAAAATAAGTTGCTACAGTGGAAACAAAATAATTATTGTAAAAATTAAAGAGAAAATATAATCCCTTAATTTTAAAATCAACTATCAAGTTTACCCCCTGAAGGCAGTTAGGGTAAGGGAGGCAATTAATCTGGACGAATAGTCCGAAACGCAGTCCTTAGCTTTGCTCAAACACCTACTTCTTCAAAACCCTGTGAATGTTATACACTCACGAAACTTTACCAGCGTTTAGTATTACAAAATCAACAATTAACATATATATTCCGACAAAATCCACCTGTAACTCAAATGTATAATGTTCAAATGCTGTGGAAAAAAAAACTTATCAGTTTGTGTGGTCAGCACGCTCGTAAACAGATCGTTAGTCTAGGGGATAAATTATTATAAAATAATACTCACAAGACAATCACACTCTTACTCTATTACAGAATAAAGAATCTAAAGTACAAAATCCAGATAGACGAGTCCACGTTTGTCGTACTCGTCTTCCTATTCTAAGTTCAAAAATCCGTCGGGCGAGACCACATGTGTCGTACTCGTCTTCCTATTCTAAGTTCAAAAATCCTACGGACGAGAACCCATTTGTCGTAGATTTTTCGATAGGAGTATTAAGACTTAGGTTGGTCCCTTCTGAATAGTTTGGAATGAGTGAGAGTCCCAGGGTGAGTTAGTAAAGGAAATAGATTCCACGAGTGAGATGATAGAATAGTGATAGAGGCTGTCTCTGAGATGCGAGAAAATCTTCTCTCTCTCTCTCTCTCTCTCTCTCTCTCTCTCTCTCACCTATCTTCTACGACAGATTTTAAGCAGTCAGACAGTCTACCACATATACATGTTACATATATTTCTATCTACTCACGGAAACGCGCATACACGTGACGACAGTTGCACACACAGACGTGGGATAATCTATAACAGTGAATATATATATATATATATATATATATATATATATATATATATATATATATATAGATATATATATATATATATATATATATATATATATATATATATATATATATATATCATTCATTCATTCATTCATAACCCTCCACTCCCAAAGGAGCATAGGCCTTCAACAAACACATGCCAAGTCCTCCTGTCCCGTGCCATCATCTCAAGTTCTTTCCATGTTCTCCTCATCATTTTCACCTCTGTTTCCAACTCTCTTCTCCATGTACTTCTTGGTCTTCCTCTGCCTCTCTTGCCCTGGGGTTCCAGAACAAGGACTGCCTTGTAATGCTATCAACAGGTTTCCTCAGTGTGTGTCCTATCCATCGCCATCGTCTTCTTCTCATCTCTTGTTCCACTGGCACTTGTCCAGTTCTTGTCATCAGTTCCACGTTGGTAACCTTGTCATACCATTTTAATCCCTCTATTCTACGCAACACCCATTTATGAAAGTCTGTAGCTTTTTGGTTGTTGTCTTTGTTGTTCTCCATGTCTCAGAGCCATACAATAGGACTGACTTCACATTTGAGTTGAAGATTCTTATTTTCGTGTGGTATCCGATTTCTCTTGATCTCCATATATTTCCCAATGCAATGAAAGCTCCTCTTGCCTTTTGTATTCTTATTTTGATATCGCTGTCTGTCCCTCCAACTTTGTCTATATTACTGCCAAGATATGTGTATGATTCTACATCTTGAATTGGTGTTTCTTCAAGTTCAACCTTGTTATCATTACCTGCATTTATTCTCATTATTTTTGTCTTTTCCCTTTGTATTTTCAGACCCAATTGCTGTGACCTCTCATCGAGTGTTTTCAATTTGTCCTGCATCTGATTACGGTTATGGGACAGAAGAGCCAAGTCATCAGCAAAATCCAGATCATCCAACTGCTTAGTCAGAGTCCACTGGATTCCATTTCTGTTGTGTGTTGTCGATGATCTCATAACCCAATCTATTGCCAGCAAGAAAAGAAATGGAGACAAGAGGCATCCCTGTCGCACTCCTGTTCTTATCCCAAACGGTTCTGTAAGCTGTCCTTCGTGAAGAACTCTGCATGTCATGTCTTCATATGTTTTCTTTATTAAATTAATGATCTTCAGGGGAACTCCATAATGCCTCATCAATTTCCAAAGTGATTCTCTGTCTACACTGTCAAATGCCTTTTCGTAGTCCACAAATCCGATGTATAGTGTGAATTCCATTCCAGACTTTGTTCAACTATTATTCTCAAAGTGGCTATCTGGTCTGTACATGATCTGTTTTGTCGAAAACCTGCTTGTTCATCTCTCAGTTTCTTGTCTATGTCAGGTCCAGACGCTTTTCCCTCTCTTAGAAGCTTTATGGCTTTCTTTATTTCTTCCTTCGTTGGTCTTTCACCGTTAATTTGTAGCTCTTCTTCTGCTGGCTGGATGTCCGGCGGGTTTTGTGGAGCTGGTCTATTGAGAAGGTCCCCAAAATATTCTGTCCACCTCTTCATTTGCTCTTGTATATTGCTGAGCAGTTTCCCATTGTTGTCTTTTACGAGGCAACTTGTTTGCTTGTATTTCCCTGTTAGCTTCTTTGTGCTGCTATACAGTTCTCTCATATTTCCTTTGGCTGCAGCATCTTCTGCCTCTCTTGCCAACTCCTCAATATACTTCCTCTTGTCTCTTTTGATACTTCTTTTTACTTCTTTGTTTGCTTCTGTGTACACTTCTTGAGCCTATATTGGAACGAGCTGACCAACGCACTGATTAGTTCAAAGAGAGATTTTTATTATCAGTTAAAAAAAAATCTTCTCACAACACTTAAAAAAATGTATCAAGGAACACATATACAAATAGTCATAAAATTCAAGGAAAATGCTACAAGGATGATAGCCCCGTGTTGCACTCTCTTTATGTATCCACCAATTACTGTTAGGACCTTTTCTGCAGGGGTCTCTACATATGACGGTAAGATCGTGCTGATAAGACGCGAATCCAAATAAACTGTCAAAATTAGTTCAACAGATAACGATGCATAACTTCAGGCACATCCACCAAGGCCTGCTGTGAACTGAAGTGAACTGAAGCAAACTGTAAGGCGGGTGGTACAGTTTAACATCATTTATTGACAGTATACGTTCGACAATACGAGACAATGTTCTTGACGGAGACAATCAACATGGATGCATGGTAATGATACGCTGACAAAAATTATGTACATCTATGATGGTGGTCAGGTATAGCGGTAGATCCCTTTCAAACACCTTCCTTACATTCACGTAATAAGAATCCAGTAATGTTCATGCTAAGTTTGAAACAGTAAGATATAAATGTCCGTTGACCTTGTCTGAGGACAATCCAACTAAATACGTATTCCCATATCACTGAATCCCGCATTCATCCAACAAAGACTGTCTTGATCCAAGACTTCCTTCCTACCACGTAGGTTCAAAACATACTATCAATGGCGTAAACATGAAGCTACATCTGGGTTAGTATTTGGGTTTTAACTAACCTCTCCACAAAAATCCATGCCACGACTTTGGCATTGACAAAATACGGCATATAAAACATGTGAAGCATACGAATCAATTAACGTCGTTCACTCGTAGGTATCATCCCTCTACGGTAATTCAAAAGGGCTAACGACTCCGTCTGTCCATTCTAGGAATGACATGCTATGATGAATTCCCGCTAGATCAAACTAGGAGCAGCCTAATAATTTAATTTAATTCAATAAACAGTTGATATGACCTGGGGCGACACTTACTTGATACTTCTACTATAGGTTTCATCATGAATACCAGTAGAATCAATATAACATAATGGCTTCTTCAAACTTGCCAGCAATTTCCAAGAAATATATCTCGGACATTAACAAGGTCCGAACTGCCCCGTTCAAAACATGACGTCACAATCCCTAAACTAGGTTACCCGTGCGTCCAAAGCAACTCACACTGCATTGTGCACGTCAGTGCGTGAATCAATCGAACGCACAAATAATATAACTATATAAAACTGGTGCGTACATTTGGCAGGACCGAAGACTACCCCCTTTAGGTAATAAATGTACGTAACAGCTCCCTTATCACCTCCCCTTAAAAAAATTAATTCTATTAATTTTTTTTGAACTTAGTACCCGAGAGAGGTGAGTCAAAACTACAACAAGATATGAAATGCATAAAGTTACATCATATTAAGAAAAGAATATTAAACGAAATCAATATAACTAAATGATAGTATGCATTAAAGCACACATCCACCATCGACCTACTTTGGAACGATGTGGTAATATTCGAAGTAAAAACAAGTTCGAAAATGAAAAATGAAAAAAAACATTAAAAAAAAAAGATGATAATAAAATTCAACCAAGTTTTCAAAAAAATTTGAAACATATGATTTCAAAAAAGAAAATGAACAGCAACACTGATGATGATCAATGACAAGAGAATCAATAAAACAGAAAAATTGAAAATACAATGTGCAAAAATGAAGCAATGCAAAATTAAACACTGTAAGAATCAACACCCTTAATGTTTTCTAACACTAGTACGGTTGACTAGAGATCTAACAGTGAGATATCATAACTAAGACCCGTGAATGTAGGTATTACGTGACAACTAAGAAAGTTAGTATGTGTGTGATCCATAATCAATTAAATAGATTAAATTGAATTATTATAATTAATATATTTCTTAATTACCAACAAATAACCAGTTACTAATATATTCTAAGTAATTACAAGATCACTATCAATAAGTCAATGTTCAGTTACAACTAGTTAGTAATTGACGAGATGATGTTCTAAATGTTCCATACACGATAAATATATTCCCGAACACGATATGTAGTGTAATATGTTCCATAGGAATAACAAATGTATATTTGTCGCTCTTAACAATGTTTCCATACGAATAAAAAGTTACTGTAGTACCAATGTTCACGTACTAATAAAATGTTACTCTAATACCAATGTTCCCGTTCTAATAAAACGTTACTACACAAGAAGTAATGTTATAATCCACAAGTAAGTATATCATGAAAGTTATACTTATACGAATACTTCAGTTATATAACCAGTCTTTATAGATGTACAATCAATGATAAGGTACAAAGTTATTCATGTTATCGAGGAGTGAGGACGGAGTATTTGAGTTAAGGTGCCGTTATATTCCTGCATCAAAACTGCAGCGATAGCGTAGGAAGAAGCATCACTGCGAAGAATGAAGGTGAGATTTTTGTTAGGCAACCTCAAAAAAGGTTCATTTGAAAAAAATCGTTTTATATAGTCTAACGCCGTTTGGTGATCCTGCGACCACTTTATTACATTAGATGTGCCTTTCTTCAGTAGAGACGACAAAGGTGCAGTTATAGTAGACAAATGAGGGATGAATTTTGAATAGAACTGTATTAGTCCTAAAAGCGACCTAACTTGTTTTTTTGTCTTAGGTGCTGAGATGTTTAAAATTTTAGAGACGTTACTGTCTTCTGTATACATGAAACCATGACCTATGCGGTGACCCAGAAATGAGATGTCATGAAAACCGACAAAAGCCTTTGAAGGTTTCGCTGTTAAGTTATAATCCCGTAAGGTAGAAAGTAAAGCCTTTAATCCATGAATATGTTCATCCCAAGAGTCACTGAAAAGACAGATGTCATCTATATAAGTAATGACATCGGGACGATGAGACAATATGCGGCGCATCATGCGTACAAAGGTAGCTGGCGCATTCATTAATCCGAATGGCATAAAATTCCATTGAAAAAGACCCCGTGGCGTCGAGAAAGCGGTGAATGGCTTTGCTTTAGGAGTGAGTGGCACTTGCCAATAGCCCTTTGAAAGGTCAAATTTCGAAAAGAATGTGGCATGAGATAATCCCTCCAATAAGTCGTCTAAAAGAGGTAACGGTTCCGCATCGAATTTTGTAACTTTGTTTAATTTCCTGTAATCTACGCAAAGACGTATATTGTTGTCCTTCTTCCTAATGATTACCATAGAAGAAGCATATGGTGATGAAGATGGTTCAATTATATTTAATTGAAGCATCTCATCCAATTCCTTATCAACCTTATCACGAAAGTGTAAAGGGATAGGATATGGGCGAACTCGAATAGGCGTATCGTCAGTCAGAATAATGTCATGTTGGATGACTGACGTATGACCTGGGATGTCAGTGAGGACATCCTCATACGAGTGTAGAATATTAGAGACTTGCTGACGTTGATAAGCAGAAAGAGTAGATGAGATCGTAACATCATTCCATTTCTCAGTGGAATGGAGTGGTACAACTGGTATTGGTAGTTGTACATCATCGAAAGAAGATTCTTCTTCTTGGATGACTGACAAACTAGAATAGTGTTGAATAGGAGGTGTAGGATCGTCAGTTGCCTGGAACACTGACTGTAGATAATCAGGACGTGAGTAATATTCCTTCAACATGTTAATGTGGAAGGTTTTATGTTTACCATTAACATCAACGATGTAGTCGACATCGGATATTCTTGAGATGATCCTGAAAGTACCTCTCCAGGTAATTAAAAGACGATTGTTATGCGCGGGGAGTAATACAAAAGCTTCGTCACCAGGAATAAGCTGGCGAAGACGTCTATACTTGTTTGCAAATAGACGAGCTTTTTCTTTGGCTTGTTCGGATGATGCAGTAGCTAGTCTACAAGCATCTATGATTCTCTTTCTCAGAGAGATCACATACTCATAAGAGGATTGAGTTTCTTCTTCAATATTCTCGTCAACCAATAAGTCGTGGATTAACGACATCGGACCGCGTGGTTGCATGCCAAAAACTAGCTGGAACGGAGAAAACCCCGTGGCTTGATTTTGTACTTCGCGATACGCGAACAGAGCAGCGGGTATGACCCGATCCCAGTCTTGGGGATGGTCTTGGGTCATCTTACCCAACAACTGCTTGAGTGTCCTATTGAGACGCTCAATTAACCCATTTGACATCGGATGATAAATAGAACCAAGAGATCTGTCTATACCTAATGTCTTCATAACTTGAGACATGGATTCAGAAATGAACTGAAACCCATGATCCGACAAGATTTTCCGTGGAAAACCAATGCGTGAGAAGATTAACATCAATGCCTCTGCTACACTAGCAGATGAAGTGTTCTTGAGAGGGATGGCCTCAGGCCAACGAGTGCACATATCAATGCACGTAAGAATATGCGTATGCCCTCTAGCAGATGGAAGCATCGGACCAATAATGTCTATAGCCATTTTATCAAATGGTCTAATCGGGATGTCCGCAGCTTGAATAGGAGCCGCATGAAATGGACCCCGTACCTTAACTTCCTGACATATCAAACAGGACCGACAATAGAGAGTGATGTCCCTATGGACGCCTGGCCAGTAGAATGCCGAAAGCACTCTGGATTTGGTACGCGAAAAACCCATATGGCCCGCACATTGAGAGTCATGCGCATGTCGTAATATACGAGATCTCATAGAGGATGGGACTAGGATCTGATAACATAAGGATGAATCCTTTTCCCGTATTACTCTAACCAAAATCCCATTTTTAAGTATAAAGTCATGTCTAGATTTTGAAAGTTTGTTGCTGGTATTCTTTTTGTTCACATACTGAAAATTTTTTTTTAATGAATCATCATTCTTTTGCAATGTTGCAAACAACTCCCGTGAAATAGGAGCATCATCATCACAAGTGGTATGAACTGTAGGTTCAATAGGTGTATCATGCGACATATTAGTAGCTTGCGCTCTAGTCACTACTGCATTTGCAGTTTGAATATGTCGCTCTTCCCATTCAGCAATTTGCTGTGGTGTACACTCTTTAATACCATGTATGCGACCAAGTATTAAATCACAAATTGGATTCGGAAGGAGACATGCCTGGATCTTTCCTGAAAAAAATGGTGTGTTAAGGTCAATAATAGCAGTGGGAAATGTTTCGACGGTGCCGCCGAAAGTCACACATTTGACAACCCTGCCCGTGGCACAACTTGGGTTGATCAGCGAAGTCCGGACGCCCACAGTGCTACAACCTGAGTCAAATAGAAGAGAGCATGAAATGTTGTTGACAAATCCCTTGTTAAACTTAAGAGAGCCCTGTCCCTGGTGTACTGACGCAGCAGTGGCCGTACAGACTACAGGAAGACTAGGCAAGGTATGTCCGCAACGCAGCGTCGTGATCGCCTTAGGCTGGAAAAGAGTCGAGCATTCTGGACAGTCTTTCACCTGGGTACAATCAAGAGAACAAGACATAGCATTGTGAGTTTCAGTTACTTTACCCTGTTCAATGTTAGCCTGTGTATCACTTAAAGCGACATTAGAATGTCTACCCGTATTACTTGACGATCTATCTCTAAGACGCGATCGATTTTGATTATTTGCATTAAAATTGCCATAATTGTCGTTTCTACTAGAGTTAAAATTCGGATGAGTCCGATAATTTGTATAATTAAAGTTATGCTGTTCTTTAAAATTGTTATTCCAAGAACCTTGTCTGTTTTGTGGACCCTGAGATCTTGATCTCCAGTTTTGTTTATTATAATGTCCCTGATTATTTTTAAAATTATTGTTACCAAAATCTCGCGATCTGTGAGTTTGGTTCCAAGAAACATTAAATGGAGCAGATTGTTGAAATTGCTTCCCTTTGTAAAAGTTATCATTGTTAAAATTGTAATTATTTCCCTTATTGGCATACCTGTCAGCACTAAAGGAACGATTTCGTGAAAAATTGTTTTGTTGTGCTGCAAAAGCAACAGGCAATTCACTCTTAATATGTGCATTACTTAGATCCATGGTTGGGTGAGCAGTGCAAAAATTTTTTGCATGTTCTTCTAAGTCTTTCATTGATAAAGGTTTCCGTTCGTGTAAAAATGCGAGAAATGTAGGATTTACAGACGATAGTACCTTATCGCGCATCAGTAAATCGAAGAGACCTTCATACGACTTTTCAATTTTGGATAATTTGATCCATCTTTCTAGGGTTAGTCGTATTTGTGACAGAAAATCACTGAAATTTCTGCTTGATTGCGGTAGCAATGTACGAAATCTTAATCGGTATTCATCTTCTGTCATTTGAAATTTCTTCAGAAGTGCGGCTCTGAGAGCATTATAATCATTCTTCTCATTAATACTGGTAGTATGATAAACTGCTAAAGCATCACCAGTAAGTAACCTGGATAAATATGTGCAATACAGTGTTTTATCCACGTTATATGAAATACAAGTGGCCTCATATCTATCCAGGAAAAATATTATGTCATCCGACGGTGGATTAAATTTAGGTAATTTAAGGTTAATTTCCTTAAAATGATCATGTCTGGATGAAGTTTGGCTTTCAAAAGTTCTCTGAGAATTAGCTTCCTGAGTTAACCTAAGTCTCTCATATTCTGACTCTGCTAATTTCAGTTCATGCTGTCGTTTTTTATCATTCTCTTCCATCTCAAGCTGAAGTCGTTTTGTATTTTGTTCAGCTATTAATCTTCTTTCTGCCATTTCTTTTTGTTTAACTTCCATCTCTTTTTCAGCTATTAATCTTCTTTCTTCCATTTCCTTTTGTTTATTTTCCATCTCAATCTTAAGTCTTTCTTCAGCCTCCCTTTGCTTCTGTTCTGCCTCTCGCTGAAATCGTTTCTCTTCTAATTCAGCGGCTAATCTCATTTTTTTTCTCATTCTCCTCCGCCTCAGATTTCAAATTTTGTAATCTTAAAGTTTCTAGCTTTCTCTGTTCAGCTTCTATTTCTTGAGCTTTCTTATATTCTGCAAGTGCAAATGCTCTAATCTCTTCCTGAGGAATATTAAGCGCCTTAGCCTGCTTAATAAAATAGTCTAAGGTAGACATTATTCAATATTATTATGTAATAATACTACTTAAAAGTGTTACTACAACTAGTGGTCTTCGTTCCTGTCCTAGAACGGTAAAATCAAGTTATATAATAGGCAATAATATTAATAATCAATAATGTAATTTATAACATGAAATGGTGTGAAAGCAATAACGTGACAGACAATAGCACAATACTGACACGACACGATAATCAAGACAAATGACTACAGTCGTAGAAATCAAATAAAATAAAAATGTGGAACTAAAATAGAATGTCGTAAAAATTTACGATGACATCTACGATCCAATAATGCACAAGACAATTGACAACACAGTGTAAAAACATAGGTTTTGTAAAAAACTGAACGACAGGAAGATTAGAAGGACGCATAATACAAACAAAATTCATTATAAAACTAAAATACGAGTAAAAATAACTACCAAAAACAACAAGTAAACGTGACGAAACAGCTAAACAGATATTTTCATAAGGAACAATTAGCGATCGGAACTTCGGCAAGGTTTCTAGCCTTGTACCGGAATTATCGCTCAATTGAAACTTACAAGACGAGCCCTACAGAACGTCTGACGAAGAGCCCGAATTGGCTTCGAGATGGATCTCGTTCGTCAGATCGACCTCCCTACCTCCCACGACGAATATAAAACACAGAACAAGCAACATGAAAAGTTTATAGGTGGACATAATCACATGAGGCACAGCTAAACGTAATAAAGCGTACAACGATACCACGTTAATACTTATCTCGCGTGCAAGAAAAAAAATGTGCCTCGTCTCCGTAGATGTACGTTTGAGACTTCGAAATACTTCGCCTTGAGTATTTGAGTACTGCTCGCACGCAATGAGGACTAAAAGATGAGGTCCAACGTAGTCATACCATGTAGAACTTGATGTGGAGGTTCACTGTCGACCTTGACCTTCTGGTAGCCGTTATCCGGAGTATGTACAGTTAGAAAATCCACGTATTTTCGACTATTGTGGAACTTGTGAGGTAGTTCCCGTGTTGAATCCTGAGTAATTCAAGGCACACTGGCATACCAATTACTGTTGCACTCTCTTTATGTATCCACTGTCGTGAAATATTCTAATCCACATATATAAATTAAAAGGTAGATGCAAAGCCTAACAAATAAATTCTAATAAAGAAAAGAGCAATGGTAAAATAACAGTGCTGTCACAAAGAATGTACTCGAAATCCCCTTTGTTTTATGCTTCGTCTGCAAATTGTAACGTTTCCACGTTAAATATAAGCCACTGCATAAATACAAGCGTTTCCACAAAACACATTAAAACGGGTATTGCATTTCTAAGAAAAACATTGAGAGGCAGACTGCGTAATGACCTAAATTAATCCTAACATTAATTATATTACGTTACCAAAACGAACGAACAGATGGACTCAAATAGAAAGAGAAGGGAGGGCTGAAAATCAGGAACGCATGCAAAATTGAACACGCGTCTCGCTATTAATGCCACCCCAACAAGCGTAACGCGATACACACTTACTACTATCACGCGTGTAAGGCCACATGCACTAACTTTATTTCAAATCGACAGGGATAAAATTCACTACCCTTCCCAGAGTTAGGTTTTTAAATCCTGAAAAACTCTTATTAGAAAAGATGACAATAGATGGGTTTACGTTTGAAAACATTACAGTACCCAGACAGCACATCTTCGAAACAGGAGGTAGAAGAAATTGCATATTTTGAACGCAGCCACTTAGCTCTTTTAAATTTGTATATTTGGGTTCCTTAGGGCTTGCTGACAAAGAATATGTAAAACGTTACGCAAATAGTCTAGGAATTAACAAGTTATAACCAAAATAAAATAGTGGGGATGCCTGACAGCATGAAATCATTTCTGCTCATAAAATTTTTTTATAACGTGTTTGAAAAAACCGTGCGTACGGAAATAGCCTACCATGTAAACTCCAAATTGATTGGAGCGCAACAAATATAAGACTAAACACGATTGGTCGGACTATAAATACTATCTTTGGTTGTTAGGGGAGACGTAGGAAGGTAAAATTTTTTCAAACACTTGTCGAAACGTGGCTCCATTGGCCAGACTCGCTGATATAATCACTTAGGAGCGTTAGTTCGAGACCACTAGTTCAAATAAGCTTGATAAAGCAACAGTGCGTTGAAGCCAGCTCATATTTTTGCTAAATAAAAGCCTGGAACATAAGCAGATGGGAATTTGTGCCAGTAATTGTGCCAGAATTCATTGCTAGTCAACGTATCTGTGTTTATTCTATGAATTGTGGTAAGCTTGAAACATTCAGTATCTTTTAATGAAAATTGAATGTGAATTGTTAATTTATGCCTGTATATATGTGTAGTTCAGTAGCAAACATGATGTAAAGCCTATAATGCTCCAGCCTGAACAGAAGGTGTCGGAGGAAAGTAAAACGGCATGGAATGACCAAACAGTACACTGACACCTAGATGATTGACTAGAAAGAAATAATGCTGGAATTGCAGAGGCGTAGTAACCATTAAGGAGGTTAATACTGGTATAAAGTATTTCAGATGACGCTGACAGTTGGCCTAACGCTCTGAACTCAATGTTTGTGATGTATTGTGCTCAGTGTAGAATAGAGTATCAATTAGTTATGAAGTAGAAGGTACATCCTTCTTGTTTTCAGGGACCGTGGTCTTGATGGTATTGAGCAGCACCTGGTCAGAGCTTTGCTGAATCCAGAGTCGGACAGCATACTCCTTGGTCCATTTAGCTATCAGTGAGGTGTCTCCAGAGCACAGGGGAGAAATCGAGCAGAGGAGTCTATTCCTGCCGCCATCACGCAAGATAAGCTGATGTGGCCAGCTGAGCTCAAAATTATGTACCCCCATCTTAAAATAACATTGTAACATAAACTTAAGAGGGGAAGTAAATTGTTTTAATATCAGGAACTGAGAACATCTCCAATACTAGTTCCAATAAAGACAAACTATTGAAGTCATGATGACAAATACCAACAGAGCTTGAACAAAACAAAACCAGTATTACCTCATATTACTACTACACAACTGACACACATAGGATACTTTTAATAATATATGTCATTACAATATTCATATTGATAAATTCTGTACATATAACTTGTAAGTAAAATTGATTGTGATTCCTGGTTCCCTTTGTATTTGAATCAGGACACATATTCATTCATGACAGCAATGAATACATATTGTTATTTGAAAAGTTATCAGTGACTCCTTTAAGATATCCTTGTAGAGTGTTTTATGTATGTGAGTGTCACAGTGTTGTCAAGTGTGGTGGAATAAATTAAATTGTTTATCTGTCTGTTGTTGTTATGACTTACACTTCATCATACACATACCCTAGACATACAACGTAGTCATCACACTATTCCAGAATAATTCTGACTGAGATATATATATATATGTGGCAGCAAGTAAGGTTATCTATAATACACTACTCTTATTAGATATAGATACCTTCACAGCTGATCTCAGTCAGTACACTAAGTCCCCTATAAATATTTATAACATCCCACTTCACCACATATATTGGGGTCTCGCTCGTCCGGGATTTTGAATCTTTCCCTATTAAAAATATTGGGGGTAATTCACTTCAGGGAATATAAGAATTAAAAGGTATCCTTGGGTGGAATTAAATAAGGTTGAGCTCACGGTGCCTGTGTTGTCCATTAGATATATATTTAGAGATTGAATTGTTGGTTAGACATTGTATAAATTTACCTGATAGACAATGGCGGACCTGGCCAAGTTTCGATCTGCTGCTGTTCAGACTGCAAAAGAGTTAGGATTAGATGGGCAAGTTATGGTTGCCTATGTCACCACGGAATGTGACAAATTTATTGAACGCGAAGAAAGAAGGTTTGAAGCCGAAAGAAAGTTAGAGGCTGAAAGGGAAATTAAGAAGTTACAATTTGAGGCTGAGGCTGAGACTAAGAGGTTGCAGGCTGAGGCTGAGACTAAGAGGTTGCAGATTGAGGCTGAGGCTAAGAAATTGGAGGCAGAAAGAGAAGACAAAAGATTGGCTGCAGAAAGAGAAGAGAAGAAATTAGCTGCAGAAGAAAGAAGATTGACTGCAGAGAGGGAAGCAGAAAAGGAGGAGAAGAGATTACAAAGGGAACATGAGTTACGACTAAGGGAGTTTGAGTTTCAAGGCCATGCTCCTGAAAATGGTGCCAGTCCCTTTGCCTCTGAGGCCACTGCTAGCCAGGGAGCCTCAACCTCAGCTATGAATTTTCATTTAGATCATTTTGTTGAGAAAGACGATGATATAGAGAGCTATCTAAATAGGTATGAACTATTAGCTACCACGTATGGGTTAGAGAGAGAAAGGTGGAGCTTAAAGTTATCTCAGGGACTTCGTGGGGCAGCTTATGAAGTTTTTGCAAAAATGAGCAGAGGTGATCAGGAAAATTATGACATGCTAAAGCAGGCTCTTTTGTTAAGGTATGAAAAGAATGCAGAATTCTATAGGAAAAAATTTAGGAATGCTAAACTACTGTCAGGTGAAACCTATCACCAGTTCTCTGCACGAATAGAGACATACTTGGAGAAATGGACTTCTCTGGGAAAACCCAAGATCTTAAGGAAATGGTCCTTATAGAGCAATTAAGAGAGTCCATGGCTCCAGACCTGAGAAAGTTTCTCATGGAACAAGGTGCAGAGAGGCTGGGTGAGTTGCTAAATGTTGCTGAAAGGTATCAAGCAGCTCAAGCAGAGGTAACAGGTAATAAAAAGAAACAAGTGGATAACTTTAGGGCACCACAGGACTTTAATAAATTTGATCCTAGGGATCAAAACAAAGGTAAGCACCAATTTGATAGGCCATGGTACGAAAATAAAAATAAATTCCCACAATTCGATGAACGGAAATATGATGAAAGAAAATCTTTCAACCAAGGAAAAAGGTGGTGTAAAAATTGTCAGATGGACAATCATGACACTGACCGTTGCAGAAGGAAACCTGTGTATATGGCAACCCTTCAGGTCAGGTCGACCTCAAGACAGGAGGAGGATATTATGTTAGATACCACTCCAGAAGAGATGAGGAAGGCACAGGCTGGGGATAAAACACTCAAGCCTTGTTTCAGAAAATTGTCAACTTGTCATACAACTCCAGGCAAGGGAGATTTTTACATGAAAAACAAGTTGATGTATAGGAAGACTGGAGCTAGATCCAAAGGTCAGGGACAGCTGGTACTTCCTAAAAGATATAGGGCAGACTTAATAAGGAGCCTACATGTGAAACCAGATGGGGACCATGAGAAGATAGGTACCATCATTCAAAAGGTGGCTCACAATTATTATTGGCCCAAAGCAAGATGGGACATTGAGAATTTTGTAGAAAGGTGTAGCATAGCACATGAGGGAACACCCACAAGTGGGAACATGGATCAGGACCTGGACACGCCACGGGGCAAAATTAGGCCTGATAATAAAAAGAAAAATAGATTTGATAAAGTGGACCAAATGGAATGGGAAGCCCCTTTTCACGGACAAGCTTCACTTAACTGTTTTACAATGGCCACTATGCGGAGAGTGCAAACAGATGTCTTACCCCAGGATAAGCCGAAAATCCCTCAATCGGACTTAAACAAACTGGAGGAAGAGGATGTAGAGAGGAAATCTCTCATCAAGAATTTTAAGTGGGGAGACAGCCCCAAGAAAAGAATTGGTAGCGGTCGTTTTGTGAATGATAATTCTGGGAGGAAAAATCATCACTATAAAGCTTCGAGTGGAAGAGACCATACCGGTGCATGGACAAATAGGTCCACACAATTAAAGGTCCATATGTAGCTTTGTTAAGAACGTGGACTGATGAAAAGGCAGAGGAAAACATTACATCTTCATACCAATATGTGAATGAGCTGACCACTCGTTTAAAAACTGGCTGGAAACTTGCCAATGAAAATTTGAAACAAGCCAGGAAGAAACATGCTGCCTATTATAACAGGAAGGCGAAAGACAGAAATTTGGCTGTGGGAGAGAAAGTACTGCTTCTTTTGCCCGGGAGTCAGAATAAGTTACAAATTGGATGGCAGGGTCCATATACAGTTCTAGAGAAGGTGTCTAGAACAAATTATAAGATAGATAAGAAGGGGAAAGAAAAAATCTATCATGTGAATCTCCTGAAGAAATATTTGAAAAGAGAACATCAGGAGGAGACACACTTGTTGACCTTGTCCATCGCCATGGAGATGAAAAAGGAACCACTTTCATCATTTGAGTATCCATTACACCCCTGTGAGACAGCAGCACAGGTGAAAATCAGTACACATTTAACGAAAACTCAGAAAGAGAGAGTGCAAAGGTTCTAAATAATCATGCAGAGGTGTTAACAGACCGACCAGGGCATACAAACCTATTGGAATATGATATGAAACTGATAGACCCCACACCTGTCTGTATGAAACCATATTCGATTCCGTTTGCTAAGGAGAAAGCTTTGAAGGAAGAGATAGACTATCTGTTGAAGGAAGGAATTATTTCGCACAGTGAATCCTCATATAGTTCCGGTGTTGTACTCTTAAGGAAGCCCTCTGTAGAACATAGACTCTGTATAGATTACAGGAGACTGAATGCTATTACAGAAGGACAGGTGGATCCATTGCCGGATACAAATCAGCTGTTTGCCAGACTAAATAAAGCTAAATATTTCTCAAAAGTGGATCTGAGTAAAGGATACTATCAGATTCCAGTAAAGCCTGAGGTTAGCCCATACCTAGCTTTTAGTACCTCAGAAGGACACTATGAGTTTAATAGATTGCCATTTGGATTGAAGAATGCGCCTAGTGTCTTCTCTAGAATGATGAGAAAATTGTTGGATGTAAACATTTCGGAGGAACGTAACGAATCCCTGAGTTGCCTCTTTGATTGAGGATATTCCGAATGTTTCATACAGGATAATAAGAAGATTATGGGATCCACTACGAAAACTCTGCTATCACCAGGTATATGTTATCTCCTCATAACGTACATTTTGAGGGAAATATAATGTTCTCTGGACATGTCATTGCGCAGACTCAGAGAAGAGAAATGGTGAATACGGGTTGCGAAGCAGCATTAAGACAAGCACTCACACTTGCGGCTGTTCAGTAACATAACCGAAAGATATTATTGGTTGTAGAAGTCTGAGGCAGATTTCATGAGTAGTGCCTACTCTGAATGGACCCAACTACATAAAACCATGATAGCACCACAGCAGAGTAAAGTCAAGTTGACTTACATTTATCTATGTGTATATAGAATAAAGGACTGACATATAATGTCTGTTTTAAGAGGGGAGGTGTCGTGAAATATTCTAATCCACATATATAAATTAAAAGGTAGATGCAAAGCCTAACAAATAAATTCTAATAAAGAAAAGAGCAATGGTAAAATAACAGTGCTGTCACAAAGAATGTACTCGAAATCCCCTTTGTTTTATGCTTCGTCTGCAAATTGTAACGTTTCCACGTTAAATATAAGCCACTGCATAAATACAAGCGTTTCCACAACACATTAAAACGGGTATTGCATTTCTAAGAAAAACATTGAGAGGCAGACTGCGTAATGACCTAAATTAATCCTAACATTAATTATATTACGTTACCAAAACGAACGAACAGATGGACTCAAATAGAAAGAGAAGGGAGGGCTGAAAATCAGGAACGCATGCAAAATTGAACACGCGTCTCGCTATTAATGCCACCCCAACAAGCGTAACGCGATACACACTTACTACTATCACGCGTGTAAGGCCACATGCACTAACTTTATTTCAAATCGACAGTGATAAAATTCACTACCCTTCCCAGAGTTAGGTTTTTAAATCCTGAAAAACTCTTATTAGAAAAGATGACAATAGATGGGTTTACGTTTGAAAACATTACAGTACCCAGACAGCACATCTTCGAAACAGGAGGTAGAAGAAATTGCATATTTTGAACGCAGCCACTTAGCTCTTTTAAATTTGTATATTTGGGTTCCTTAGGGCTTGCTGACAAAGAATATGTAAAACGTTACGCAAATAGTCTAGGAATTAACAAGTTATAACCAAAATAAAATAGTGGGGATGCCTGACAGCATGAAATCATTTCTGCTCATAAAATTTTTTTTATAACGTGTTTGAAAAAACCGTGCGTACGGAAATAGCCTACCATGTAAACTCCAAATTGATTGGAGCGCAACAAATATAAGACTAAACACGATTGGTCGGACTATAAATACTATCTTTGGTTGTTAGGGGAGACGTAGGAAGGTAAAATTTTTTCAAACACTTGTCGAAACGTGGCTCCATTGGCCAGACTCGCTGATATAATCACTTAGGAGCGTTAGTTCGAGACCACTAGTTCAAATAAGCTTGATAAAGCAACAGTGCGTTGAAGCCAGCTCATATTTTTGCTAAATAAAAGCCTGGAACATAAGCAGATGGGAATTTGTGCCAGTAATTGTGCCAGAATTCATTGCTAGTCAACGTATCTGTGTTTATTCTATGAATTGTGGTAAGCTTGAAACATTCAGTATCTTTTAATGAAAATTGAATGTGAATTGTTAATTTATGCCTGTATATATGTGTAGTTCAGTAGCAAACATGATGTAAAGCCTATAATGCTCCAGCCTGAACAGAAGGTGTCGGAGGAAAGTAAAACGGCATGGAATGACCAAACAGTACACTGACACCTAGATGATTGACTAGAAAGAAATAATGCTGGAATTGCAGAGGCGTAGTAACCATTAAGGAGGTTAATACTGGTATAAAGTATTTCAGATGACGCTGACAGTTGGCCTAACGCTCTGAACTCAATGTTTGTGATGTATTGTGCTCAGTGTAGAATAGAGTATCAATTAGTTATGAAGTAGAAGGTACATCCTTCTTGTTTTCAGGGACCGTGGTCTTGATGGTATTGAGCAGCACCTGGTCAGAGCTTTGCTGAATCCAGAGTCGGACAGCATACTCCTTGGTCCATTTAGCTATCAGTGAGGTGTCTCCAGAGCACAGGGAAGAAATCGAGCAGAGGAGTCTATTCCTGCCGCCATCACGCAAGATAAGCTGATGTGGCCAGCTGAGCTCAAAATTATGTACCCCCATCTTAAAATAACATTGTAACATAAACTTAAGAGGGGAAGTAAATTGTTTTAATATCAGGAACTGAGAACATCTCCAATACTAGTTCCAATAAAGACAAACTATTGAAGTCATGATGACAAATACCAACAGAGCTTGAACAAAACAAAACCAGTATTACCTCATATTACTACTACACAACTGACACACATAGGATACTTTTAATAATATATGTCATTACAATATTCATATTGATAAATTCTGTACATATAACTTGTAAGTAAAATTGATTATGATTCCTGGTTCCCTTTGTATTTGAATCAGGACACATATTCATTCATGACAGCAATGAATACATATTGTTATTTGAAAAGTTATCAGTGACTCCTTTAAGATATCCTTGTAGAGTGTTTTATGTATGTGAGTGTCACAGTGTTGTCAAGTGTGGTGGAATAAATTAAATTGTTTATCTGTCTGTTGTTGTTATGACTTACACTTCATCATACACATACCCTAGACATACAACGTAGTCATCACACTATTCCAGAATAATTCTGACTGAGATATATATATATATGTGGCAGCAAGTAAGGTTATCTATAATACACTACTCTTATTAGATATAGATACCTTCACAGCTGATCTCAGTCAGTACACTAAGTCCCTATAAATATTTATAACATCCCACTTCACCACATCCACCAATTACTGTTAGGACCTTTTCTGCAGGGGTCTCTACATATGACGGTAAGATCGTGCTGATAAGACGCGAATCCAAATAAACTGTCAAAATTAGTTCAACAGATAACGATGCATAACTTCAGGCACATCCACCAAGGCCTGCTGTGAACTGAAGTGAACTGAAGCAAACTGTAAGGCGGGTGGTACAGTTTAACATCATTTATTGACAGTATACGTTCGACAATACGAGACAATGTTCTTGACGGAGACAATCAACATGGATGCATGGTAATGATACGCTGACAAAAATTATGTACATCTATGATGGTGGTCAGGTATAGCGGTAGATCCCTTTCAAACACCTTCCTTACATTCACGTAATAAGAATCCAGTAATGTTCATGCTAAGTTTGAAACAGTAAGATATAAATGTCCGTTGACCTTGTCTGAGGACAATCCAACTAAATACGTATTCCCATATCACTGAATCCCGCATTCATCCAACAAAGACTGTCTTGATCCAAGACTTCCTTCCTACCACGTATGTTCAAAACATACTATCAATGGCGTAAACATGAAGCTACATCTGGGTTAGTATTTGGGTTTTAACTAACCTCTCCACAAAAATCCATGCCACGACTTTGGCATTGACAAAATACGGCATATAAAAACATGTGAAGCATACGAATCAATTAACGTCGTTCACTCGTAGGTATCATCCCTCTACGGTAATTCAAAAGGGCTAACGACTCCGTCTGTCCATTTCAATAGTCATCAACAAAAACTCACTCAGTCCACTTTCACTCGGTTCTTTCACAAAGGGATCCCTGGCACACGTTCTTACCTAAAACTTGATGTAGTTCACAGTCTGGCGCAACCTTAGGAAACTTCTTTAGAGTGAATCTGTATTCTTTGGATAAAGCGAATCCCAGCTCTACAATTACAGGTTTATTCCACTGTTTTCGGGGAGCATTCACTTCACCAGTTAAATTTTGATTACTGTTAATGTCACTTGAATCAGGTTGGATAAGCAAGTTTAAACGGGCACACAGAGTCATAAAAAACACGAGGATTTCCTTAATTTGGAAAGATGACCAGTGGACAACTTCTTTCAACAGATAGCCTTGTTTCACTATTCACTCTTTCGCCAAAAAATATGTCGGGAAAATGTTAATGTTTGTGATTGAAATTATTCTCGCCGCCAGTCAGCAATTTTACATTAGAGTTTATGGAAGAAATTAAGATCTGGTTCACAGGCCCAGTATTGATCATTACAGTCTTTGAAAAACCCGTTAGTGGGATATAGTATTTCTGTCTAACTCTGTTTGCATAGGCACTGTCAGATCAGTGTTACTTGAGAAACCCACGTGGTTCAAAATAAGGACTGTCTATTTCTTCACAAGTATGAACTCTTATTTAATGCTGGTAAAGTTCGGGTCACCCCAGTATTTCACTGTATAAAAGGAAAAGCACATATAAATCATTTACCTATTATGTACTCAATATAACTTACATTTTAAATAGCAAGCCTACAGCTTGACTTATTATTTAAACTTCCGGTGAAATAAGTTATATAAAATCGATCATCAGGAATTAGAAATATGGTGCGTATTCCGTCACTACTCACTGATGTCGCGTCTAGCATTTATAAGTTTGTTATTAAAACAGTTTCGACTGAGTATTAGCCGTTAAATTAAATTCCTTATAGCTACTAGTTTAGTAAGCTAAAGATATAATTTATTATGTATTTCCACTGTAACTCGTCGACTTAGAGAATATAACAAACTATAAATTAAGCACTCTGTTCAAAAGAAACTAGTGAAAAAAAATCGGCGATTTAACACTTAATCACTTCACAAAATACTAGATAATAATATATTTACCTCAAACACAGCACTACAGGATATCGCACAATTAAGAATTATATGCCTATATTTATGGAAGTCTAGAAGTTCGACAAATTGTCGCAACAAACTGAGAAACTTCGCTATACGGCGTTACTCTTCGCGAACCACCTGTCTACTGCGAATTATTGAGAAAGAATGAAAATAAAGTTTCAAACTAGGTTTAATATCTGAAACAGACAAAGGATGAACTATTTCCCCAACCCCGATCTCTCCCCTTCTCATAACACCTACGTTTACCTTAGAAGCGTGTCGTAACTGTCACCGGTGCGATTTCGCACCTTCGTTAACAAACTGACCGGGAAAAGCGCGTGTCAGTTGCAAATCTCAGACAACCGTCTGAAACTGCGACTATAAGGTGTAAATATTCGCTCCTACTTAAGCGTTCGGCCGATGCCACTCGTGGTTGACCGGTGAAAATGCAGACGGATGTCGGCTCTCTCCTAGCATTCTCACGCGTTTACGTCGAGAATCTAACTCAGGAGTGTCGTGTCATCTGAAGGTGCAGACCCAAGTCGGCTCGATGTCTGAGATAGCCGCAACTTAATTGCCCTTCTCGTCTGACTGACATCTAAGTAATAGAATTACGTATCCCAGTATGAGAAAAAACACAAGGTAAAGTTTGAGGATACTGAAGAAAATATTTTTCGCAAAACAAGTGATGCGAAAATACAGGAAAAAACAAGTAAGGAAAGATAATAGATAATAAAATAAAGGATGCGGTTGAGAGAATAGGAAGAAGATGTAGGCAATTTAATGATATAAAGACCTACGTGACAATAGTGATAACTGGTGCAGCACCCACATCCTGACTCAGCACATTCGTTTTCTTTAGACTTATTGTGAGGCCAAAGTCCTTGCATGCTTTAGTGAAGCGATTCATCAAGCTCTGAAGCTCCTGGTGGTTTTGAGTGACGACTGCAGCATCATCAGCGAACAACAAGTCTCTTATAGTGACCCTTCTGATTTTTGTTTTTGCCTTCAGCCTTGAAAGATTAAACATACGGCCATCTGACCTAGTGTGAAGGCATATTCCCACAGTTGCAACTCTGAATGCATGTTTCAAGAGTAAGGCAAAGAAGATCCCGAAGAGGGTCGGAGCCAGAACACAGCCTTGTTTAACGCCACTTCGTAAGTCAAAGGGCTGTGACGTGCTTCCGGCATATTGGACTGTTCCCTTCATGTCGCCATGGAATGACTTTATCATTTCCAGCATTTTAGAAGGGCAGCATATTTTCAGGAGGATTTTGAAGAGTCCATCCCTACTAACCAGGTCAAATGTTTTTGTGAGGTCTATAAAGGCGATATATAAAGGCCTTTTCTGCTTTCTTGATTTTTCCTGAAGCTAGCGGACAGAGAAGATCGTGTCTGTTGTTGATCTACCATCTCGAAATCCACACTGTGACTCTGGATATATGCGCTCAGCTAACATTTGTAGTCGCATTAAGCTAACCCAACTCCAGCGTCTGCCAGCTATGATGGTGTGCTTGTCATCTTGCATGCTCCGAGTAAGCAGATCTTTCTTGGTGATGGTATTCGGCCAAAAGAATCGGAGAATTTTTCTTAGGCAGGTTGTGTGAAAAGAGGACAATTTCGACATTTCCTTCTCTGTAACTCTCCAGCATAGAGAAGCACAGACAGCACACAACTCTGATATAATCATAATTTTGTGCTTGTGCTGTACTGGGAGGACTTCCAGATGTTGTTTAGACTATGAAAGGCTGTTCTTGCTTTGTTCATTCTGTTGTTGATGTCTTTGCTTCATCCGCCGTCTGGTGTTGCTATGCATCCTAGGTATGTGAAGGTGTCTATCTGTTCCAGTTCCTTACTGATATGGGCTCGAGGTTGCTCACATTGAGTGTCATGACCTCTGACTTCTTTAGATTGATGTTCAGGCCCGCCTGCTGGCTATACTTATTAAGTCTATCCGTTTTTTTCCTGGATGTGTTGATGTGAATGTGCTAGTAGTGCAATGTCATCTGCATATTCCAGATCTTCCAATGTAGAAAACATATTCCATCTTATTCCTCTTGAACTGCCCTTTGTTGTATGTCGCATCACCCAGTCTATGACTGTTAAGAATAGACTGGTTGATAAGGGGCATCCCAGTCGTAATACTGTCTTCACCTCAAAGGCTACGTTGCTCTGCCCTAAATTTTACGTTGGACATACTTAATTCCACCTCTTTACACGTGTGCATCGGAATTTTGCTAAGGTCCTTTTATTCTGCCTTTCTTGTAGACGATTCTTTGATTTAGAGTTAACCACGTGGACACGGGGAAACAACTCTAACCTTTTATCTATTCGAATGCGTCTGGAAACACATACTCCGTCCGTCCGAATGTTGGCCAAAGTGTCGCTAAAGATTACGTCTCTTTCTTTTATCACAAAATGCAAGGGAGACAACCCCTACGTCCTTACGTCTTGTTACACTGCTCCAAATGCACGTGCGACCCCACGCTATGAGCACCTTTAGACTTTATCTTACTATTTAAGCTAGGCGTCTATAACACTCACTACCATTGTCTCAAGAGAAGTCTGCCACTTGACAAAGTGATATTTTGTGTCCAGAGCAAATACCAGTGGTAGAGTGTGTGGGAAAATATTCTTAATTCGAGATTCTTGGACATTCCCTCTATCCTGTCGATACTGCAGCTTCCAGGTTACCATGTCTAGTTTATACAGCAGTTTCCAGAATATAAGGTGGATCCCGAATTATAAAATACCATATCGAGTGCCATTACCTGAAAGTACACATTATTCTGTCGTTCTGGATTATAACTTATCACTTATCAATTACTGTTACTTGCAAGTACTCGTTATTCCTGCATCCTGGATTACTTACCTACATCACCTATTGCCGCCATTTGTATTTACCCATCACCTCAGCATATACGGGCTGCTTCTTTTGCCATCTACAAGCGTAGGCATTACGGTCATACATTGATATCCGGTTAAGACGGCATATACTGACATAACATCAAGGAGGAGTTGTCAGTTGCCTGTACTTCTTACCTGTCTTGGTGATCAAGTCTTTACTAACCAATACAAGAGCTGCGTCATTGGACCTTTCATGGTTACTTGTTTGCCAGAAGAAGCCATAGTCGGATATATATATATATATATATATATATATATATATATATATTATATTATATATATTATATATATAATATATATATATATATATATATATATATATAACTCATCAAAAGTCAAGGGCCACTTAGAAAAACCTTGGTTGAAACCTGTTAGTGTATGATTTACGGCCACCACAAACGTTGAGGTTGGTTTTTACGTTATGTGATGTAGGAACATAACAATGTCTTTCTGTGTACTGTTAAAGTCAGTCCGACCTGGGCCAAACAGCTTGGTTATGCATGAATAGCTCACCAGGCGTTGAGGCGCTAACAGGATGTCATGTTGACATACACACATCAGACATTTCAGTTATGTGAGGTACTCGAAGTTTGTATGGTTGACTGGTGATGTAGGTGTGTAGAGACACGAATGCGTTTAGGCTCTTGAAAATGTAAACAAGGCACCCACTCACTCACATGCAGTAGTCAGTAATTGTAGAAAACTGCTGGAACTTTTAACCATGTAATCACGAAACACAGGGACATCAAACAGTTACAGTCAAATGGACGAGAATCAAGGACATCATATATATTTGAAATGACTGGCGAAACATCTGGAATAATACAGCTTACTACTCATCTATAAGGACGTTATCGACAATGGTCTGTCCTTTAACAACTGTACATATGTGGTGATAATTAGAAACATCGAACATCATCAGTTCTATATAGCTCGTAGGTATGAGTTAATAACGCTGGCTTGACAACATATTCTTTTCCTACTGCATCTCAGGCCTCTGACTGAACGCGTCAGGTAGTCCTTTGACAAGTATAGTTGCTTAAACATAGAAGTCTGTGAACTTGTTAGTAAAGTCGAGACTTCATCTGGCTTCTCCCGCCAGGCACTTCTTCTTCTGCTCCAACTTATAGGCCGTAAGGACGGACCTTATAATGGTTGATAAACAACTGTACATTTTTTCCATAGGCATGTATTATCTTCCATGCTGAAACATACCGCCATCCTGCGGGTTTCATATTAGTATACGTACATTGTGCTTCTCTAAAGTACTTCAACGAATAGACCTAGTTGGCTACGTCAAGCACACATAATGGACTCTGAATCACAAGAACTGTGAGCGCTACTCGCAGGTTCATACAAAATGTTCTGCAAACTTTGCGTAATAATTAAGTTATTTTACCTTGGACAGAATTCCGAGAAATACACAAATAACACCTGTAGTCATACTAGACTAACAGAATAACTCTGGGGAAAGTCACTAACATCACAAGATTATCTTTTCCCCCCAGGTAATGCAGAAAAGAAACAACGGACATCTTCGTCCGGCAGAAATCAGCTCATCACCCCCAGACGGAAGTGCTCTCGGTTCGCGCTAAAACTTTGCGCATGCGTAGACAGAACAGATTTGAGAACAGTTAACTACCCCGTCTTAAGACAGAATAAACACAGGGAAGGTAACCCCTAATCAACCTGTGTCAGGGAGTTAACATACAGTTCTGTACCTTCGATTATCAAAAGTATTAAACAGATTTACATCTTCTGGAACCGACAAAAATGACGGCAACAAAACCATAAACAAATCTGATATAAACGTAATTGGTATCAGTCCAAACGGCATTTATTGAATACCAAATTGACATGTCACGTAAAGAAATGGAAACACACATTCAAACGCAATGAAGCTGTGAAGTGTGTCACCCACCTTTTCAAAAGTCACACAATAGATATTGGACAAATAGACATTTCAAAATCGGGTATGACCACCGTTTGCAGCAAGGCATTCAAGACAGCGTAGACGCATCGAGTCCACAATGGTCCGAAGAGTATCCGGAGGAACAGCTTGCCATTCCTGAGGCAGAAATGCAGTCAGCAGTGCAACATCCATTGGCAGGGGGTGATTTGTTGACAATCTTCGACCAAGGACATCCCAGAGGGGCTCAATCGGAGAAAGGTCAGGTGAATGAGCTTGCCACGCCATACTGATGATCCCATGTTGCTGAATAAACTCATTCACCACACGAGCTCGATGGGGTCGAGCGTTATCATCTTGGAGGATGGCATTACCACATATGGCCTCCAGAGCAGGCTGAACAATTGGTCTCAAGATTTCGTTCTGGTATCTTGGGCCGGTCAAGTTGCCTTGGATGATATAGAGTGGGGTCCTGCCGTGTCTGTCGAAGCCTCCCCTGACCATGACACAACCCCGACCATAACGATCCACCTCTCGAATTGTGTCATCAGTAAATCGCTCTTCTGGTCGTCTCAAAACTCGAATCCTGCCATCATTGAATGACACAGTGAAGCGAGATTCACCAGTGAAGAGAACTTGACTCCATTGTTGCCTTGTCCATCGGATGTGCTCGTGGCACCAAGCAACACGGGCTCTGCGATGAGCAGGAGTAAGAGGGATTCTGACTGCAGGAGGTCGAGCAGCCAGTCCAAATTCATGTAAACGTCTGCGAATGGTGCTTTGACTGACATTAACGTTTACAGTTTGTCTCAGCTGACATCTTAGAGTGGAACAAGTCACTGTTCGATGGCGCCTGGCTGACAACAAGAGGTACCGGTCATCATGTCTATTGGTGCATCTAGAGCGACCTGGCCGGTGGCGATCCTCCACACTTCCTGTGGCCTGAAATCTCTCCAAAATTCTTTGGATAGTAGAGTGTGACACTGCAAGCCGTCTAGCAACCTCATGGACAGATAAACCACTTTCAACCCACGCTATAGCCCTCATTCTTTGTAAGGTGTCAAGACTTCTTCTCGGTTGCATGGTTTTTGCAAGTGATGAAACTACCCTAAGTCTGCTGATTGTAAAACAAATTAAGAGTGAACTATGTTCACGAAAAGTCGCCTTTGCACGTGGAATGTCAATCAGCACGATTACTTCACCTGTTTGGTTGTACGGAAGTTTGAAAAAAAAAACATTAAAAATGCGAATTTATGGTCTGCAAACCAAATTGCACGTGATCACCATGGTTGTCGGTGAGTTGGTTTTATGCTTAATGTGCACAGAGGACTGTCAGAGGAAAATATTGCACCCATTTTTACTATAAACTTCTTTCATTTAATCATTCTATGCGCTTATGTAAAAGAGTATTGAAAATAATAGGGTGGCTCTTGACATTTGACGAGTAGTATATATATATATATATATATATATATTATATATATATATATATATATATATATATATATATATATATATTATATATATATATTATATATATATATATATATATATATATCATCATCGTGGGACGTATTCTCTCCAGAACGTTGTCTCCATTACAGCTGCTCTGAACGCATCACGATTCTGGGGAAATCGACCTGCATCAGCCAAAGACAAGTATATATATATATATATATATATATATATATATATATATATATATATATATATATATATATATAATATATATATATATATATATATATAACTAAATAAAAGGCAAAATACAGTTGTTTGCTTCTTTCTATGTTCTTAATACAAATCCGCATGACTTATTATTTCTTAATGAATGTTGGCAGATAGTCTCTTTAGATATTTCCGGGTAAAGCTATGTAGTTATTTCATAATTTAATATTGTAATTATGACATTATCAGTAATTAACATTTTCTGTTGAGAAATCTAAAATAATCAGAGGCTATAATCAAGATAAATAAATATTCGAGGTTAATCAAGGGAAGTAAAATAAATGTAAAAACTATTATTTTGTTTTTGTAACAACTGCCATAATTTTCAATATTTTACGACATAGTTCAAAACTATTTACCACAGACTTTTAATTTAAAGGAAATGTTTTAAAAAAGCAGTGACTATACAATGTGGATCCATATCCGAATTAAAGTGTGCACTCTACACGTGGTTTGCCTTATCTTGCCATGCGTAAAACAGGGCGGTAATCAATATCAATTTGTAACAAGTGTCTAGCAGAACCAAAGGAAGCAATTCAAATGATTAAATTAAGAATAAAGGGAAACAATCAAAATGAAAAATGTATTAATAAAATATCGTAATTGACAACTCTACGTTTCCTCATTTTACAGAAAAATTTAAATTATTTAAACGCACGCTAATGCATTATGTGAACATTAAAAAAAATATACTTTTATGTAGTATTTAAGTTATTATTGCTGTTTATATCAAATTTAATTGCCTTTTACCAAGCAGTTTCTGTTTATTTAGCAACAATTACATAGTTCTTCTAAGACTAGGGATTTCATGAATCACACAGACTGCAAAAGCCTTTGTAAAAGAAAAGAGTTTTTATAACATTGCTGAACAGAAAGATCTTCTATAATTGGGCACGTGTCACTTTTAAAAGAAACTAGCTCAAAGCTAAACAATACACCAAAACGAAAGATTTTCTTTATTTAGACATGTGTCCTAATATAGCAGGCGTTATCCGTATGTCTAGGTTGAATAGGTTGTGTCTCACTGAAAGGAGAAACTTCTATTTAAAAAATACAGCTCAACACAATCACAATGTCTTTTATATTTGAAGTATGTATGACAGAAAATAATAATCATGTTTTTTACAAGCAATATTGCTTCTTGCTAAAACTCGGGAGCATAATAAAGCTACTTTTGCGATTCCACCATAAGAAATAAGTGTATTTTGGTAAAACTCGGAAGCAAAGTGAAATCACTTTTCCGGTGGAACCATAAGGAATAACAGTTTTTTTTGTGCGGCTTGCATTTGCAATTACTGTAAACAAGGCACGAGGATAGTCACTTAAAACAGTAGTCATTAACTGAATCGAAAATTCATTTTCACTCAAATATTTAAATATTATAGTTTGATTTTGACATTTCATAAGTTTCCTAGACATTTCCTAAAAAAGCAATTTGCAATTACTGTAAACAAGGCACGATAGTAGTCA
This sequence comes from Oreohelix idahoensis, assembly GCA_024509875.1. Classification (NCBI taxonomy): domain Eukaryota; kingdom Metazoa; phylum Mollusca; class Gastropoda; order Stylommatophora; family Oreohelicidae; genus Oreohelix; species Oreohelix idahoensis. The sequence goes on from JAMPIV010001581.1 coordinate 522,822, forward strand.
ATTAAAGCAAAAGTCAGTAATTTAAACGAAAATTCATTGTCACTCGAATATTAAAATATTATAGTATAATTTTTACATTTCTTAAGTTGCGTAAACAGTTACTAGAAATAGTCAGGCACCGGCGAGTACTTACAGCTTGTATATATATATATATATATATATATATATATATATATATATATATACATATATATATATATATATATATATATATATATATATATATATATATATATATATATATATATATTAAGGGGTGTAACTGTCACAGCACTTGAGTGTTATAATCGCCTGAAGTCAAAGGCATTTAAAAGCAAAGGATTTTAGTATATAATTTCTGCAGTGAGAACTGGTTTACGTCATTTTCGACAAGAAAACTGAGAACCTCCCCTGTAGTTAAATTGTCCTTGTTGTGTGTGTACATGTTGCATAGGTGGTGGTGTGACAGCCAGTTCATTTGCCTGTGTGACTGAGTGCATGTTTTGGTTGTGAGAGATAATCACTAACCGATCAGAGCTAGTGTAGTTATTATTTTTGTGTGTTATTGTTGATTTATTCAATTAATATATTTATATGTTCTAAGCGGTCAGAATTTACTTCTGCCCCACCTGTCACTTGAAGTTTACTGTTGAAGTCCTTGCTGTAATAGCTTAACCTATTTAACAAGAGAGGACGGACGAGGTATGACATTTTAAACATTGTTTGGAGTATGATGGGGAAGAAGACCTTAAATATCTGATTATATCTCTCTTCTCGCCATATGTCATATCTCTCTCCCTATTTTACATCCGTGACTATATTTTTCTCTACTTTCACATTACTCATTCATATTATGTCTTAACTCAGACATTATCTATTTCCATACTCGTGACAAGCAGAACGATCACAACATGATTACTTCCCGCCATATTTTTGCGGGTAACTTACTCGTATTTATATAATACAAGACAGAATATAGATCAGTTGAAATATGTGACATGGTTGACAATCGCACTATAATAACGTGACGTTCCCGGGTTTGGTTTAGATATATGTGTATTCGGTTGGTACTGCATAAGGCCTTTCTAGCCTTCACCATTAGGACTAAAAAGTATATATATTGGAATCTTCGTAAGTTTCACTCTGGCAAGGTCTGGTTGTGTCGTGTTGGCAAGCGATCTTCACAGTGTCTTAACACTGAAACATGTCAGGTTATATTCACTGTCCTTCCCGGCATCTGTTTGTTATGAAGCTAGGTAAAAGCTGCAATCATTTAAAACATGCTGGTTGGAAGGGGGAGGGGGCGATTTCAAAATATTTCTGACATGGAAAAATTGTAGTGGTCACGTCTTCCGTATATGGCATGAAAATATCCGATCCTTGGTAGGCAAACTCACCCACACATATGTAAATTCATACGACAATGAGTTTCAGATGTATCAATGTATAACTATCTAAAGTAATCTTGTCATAGCAAGACGGACAGGAAGCGATTAAGTCATCCTTTTCTGTCCAAAATGTGTCACTCAGACAAGTAATCTCTTATCTGTCACGCACCCTGGCCTTATCAGCAATTGGACAAATATACTGGCGATTTTTAGTGTTATCTGTCCCGGCCAAGGTGTTGTACGCGAGAATTTCCATCATGGCCTGTCGTTAATATTATATCTGCCGCCCCTTGCAACGCTATATGGAAGGGACAGGTAACAAACAGATATGGTGACTTACCTCTGAGAGGAGTGAAAGAATGTAGAATAAAATATCTGCTACAGTGGACGGAGGAAGAAAAGGGTGAGACTCGGAAAAAATCGCAATAAAATCAGTACAAAAATGTAACTGATTACTGCCGTAGTGAAAGAGAGACCGGAAAGAGTTCGCCTCAAAACCCATCTCGTGAGATCGACATACCCTTTCAACAAATTCGCTACTGCTCTGGTTCTTGATGGCTTCAGGTCTTTACGTTGTGGCCGCATGACCTACTACCATAGCATTTATTCGTGCTAGAAACTAATTATAATAAAATAATAGAAATTACTATTTACTACTACATAAAATAAACAGTGCAAGTACGACATCTCGTAGAAAATTATACACGCGACATAAATTGAGTATATGATGACATAATATCTAACTAAAAACTGTGTCAAGCTTGGCATTATTCACGCCAATCTTCGGCGGGAGTTACGATAGAAATAGTGACGTAAATGGGAATAGCCTTACTACATGTAAGATCGCTTGATAGAATAACCAGTAAATAAATTAACAAAATAATAGTTTGTCCAATGAAACAGTGGCTAGAATCGCCCACCACTGAAACACGCTCAGAAATAATTTTCTGAAAATCAGTTATAGGAAAGAACCACTGCAGGACGGATGTGACTCTAACTTTGTGTAGTGAACAACCTGGCGTACCCCCGGGCCGTCACGTAAGCCTGGCTCCTACGGTGAAATATTCAACAAAGAACCTTAGTGTATTTCCTTACTCTTCAAGTATTTGCGGACGCAAGAATGTATTTCCTTCACATTAAGAAAAATGTATGGAACAGATTTGCCTACCTTGTGGTACACAAGTAAGTAGCTCGATCGATCTTTTTATTTCAGCCTAAGTCAGAGACATGCTATAATTAAGTAAGGCTACAAATGAAACTAGTGGAAGTAGAGATATAAACAGCAGAAGAACTCCACCTAAGGCTTCCTGTACTAGAACAACTTCAATAAGGAAAACTGATGAAAATACTGAAGAATTTCAAAACCCCTATTGGATTGAAAAAAAATGTGGAAGAATTTTAATAGGCTACATGAAACGGATTCTGTACACAAATAACCAATGTAACTTGTGGATATGTAAAAATGTTGCTGTTATGTGGAAAATCTTCAAAGGTTAAATAAAATTTGATATTTAGTCAAAGAAGTTACTGAGGATTCTTTACAGTTGATCTAGACCCTTAGGTGAACCTGTACCAAGTGTTGTACTTGTCGTGGAATATTCTAATCCACATATATAAATTATCAAGTAAATATAAAGCCTAATAAATACATATACTAAATAAAGAGAAGAGCAATGGTAAATAACAGTGCTGTCACAAAGACTGTACTCGAAATCCCCTTGTTTTCTACTGCGTAAGCAAATTGTAACGTTTCACGTTGATATTAAAGGCCTTCTGCAACATACACGCGTTTCCCAAACACACAATAAAATGTGCTGCCTTTCTAAGAAAAACCTTGAAATATGCAAGTTGACCTAAATTTTAAATTCCATTCATGTCTTTTTCTACACTGCGTTACCAAAACGAACGAACAGATGGACAAAAGGATAAAGAGAGAGGGGAGGGCTGAAAATCAGGAATGCATGCAACACGCGTCGCGCGATACACAAATGCTGCCATCACGCGTGTAAGTCTACATGCACTAATTGTTTTTCAGACGGACAGTGATAAAATACACTACCCTTTCCCAGAGTTAGGTTTATAAATCATAAAAAAACTCTTATTAGGAAAGACAACATTAGATGGGTTTACGGTTGAAAACATAACAGTACCCAGACATCACATCTTCGAAACAGGAGGTAGAAAATACATATTTTGAACGCAGCCACGTAGCTCTTTCAAATTGGTATATTTGGGTTCCTTAGGGCTTGCTGACAAATAATATGTAAAACGTTACGCAAATAGTCCAGGAATTAATAAATTATACCCAAAATAAAATAGTGAGGATGCCTGACAGCATGGAATCATTTCTGCTCATAAAATTTTTTTTTATAACGTGTTTGAAAAAAACCTTACGTTACATAAATAGCCTACCATGTAAACTCCCAATTGATTGGAGCGCAACAAATGAAAGCCTAACCACGATTGGTCGGACTATAAATACTATCTTTCGTTGTTAGGGGAAACGGGGAAAGGTAACATTTTTTTCAAACACTTGTCGAAACGTGGCTCATTGGCCAGTCTCACTGATATACACACTTGGGAGCGTTAGTTCGAAACCACTTGTTTAAATAAGCTTGATAAAGCATCAGTGCGTTGAAGCCAGCTTATATTGTGCTAAATAAAAGCCTGGAAGATAAGCAGATGGGAATTTGTGCCAGTTTGTGCCAGAATTCATTGCTAATCAACGTATCTGTGTTTATTCGTATGAATTGTGGTAAGCTTGAACCATTCAATATCTTTTAATGAAAATTGAATGTAAATTGTTGATTTATGCCTGTATATATATGTGTAGTCAGTGGCAAACGTGAGGTAAAGCCTGTAATGCTCCAGCCTGAACAGAGGGTGTCGGAGAGAAGTAAAACGGCATGGAATGGCCAAACAGTACACTGACACCTAGATGATTGACTAGAAAGAAATAATGCTGGAATTGCAGAGGCGTAGTAACCATTAAGGAGGTTAATGCTGGTATAAAGTACTTCAGAATGAAGCTGACAGTTGGCCTAACGCTCTGAACTCAATGTTTGTGCTGTATTGTGATCAGTGTAAAAGAGAGTATAAGTTAGTTATGAAGTAGAAGGTACATCCTTCTTGATTTCAGGGACAGTGGTCTTGATGGTAGTGAGCAGCACCTGGTCAGAGCTTTGCTGAATCCAGAGTCGGACAGCATACTCCTTGGTCTTTTTAGCTATCAGTGAGGTGTCTCCTGAGCCCAGAGGAGAATTCGAGCAGAGGAGTCCTTTCCTGCCGCCATCACGCCAGATAAGCGAATTGGCCAGCTGAGCTCAACATTATGTCCCCTCATCTTGAAATGACTTTGTAAAAATAATATTAAGAGGGGAAATTAATTGTCTTAATATCAGGAACTGAGAACATCTCCAATACTAATTTCCTTAAGACAAACTATTGAAGTCATGATGACAACTACCAACAGAGCTTGAACAAAACAAAACCAGTATTACCTCATACTACTATTACACAACTGACACACATAGGATATTTTTAATAATATATGTCACTCCCAGATTCATATTAATACATTCTGTACATAACTTGTAATTAACATTGATTGTGATTCCTGGTTCCTTTGTATTTGAATCAGGACACATACACATTTATGACAGTAATGAATACATATTGTTAATTGAAAAGTTACGAGTGACTTCTTTAAGATATTCTCATAGAGTGTTATATGTATGTGAGTGTCACAGTGTTGTTAAGAGTAGTGGATTAAATTAAATTGTTTATCTGTCTGTTGTTGTGACTTACACTTCACCATACTCATACCCTAGACACATAACGTAACATCACACTATTCCAGAATAATTCTGACTGAGATATATAGATATGTGGTAGCAAGTAAGGTTATCTATAATACACTACTCTTAATAGATATAGATACCTTCACAGCTGATCTCAGTCAGTACACTAAGTTCCCTATAAGTATTTATAACATCCCACTTCACCACATATATTGGGGTCTCGCTCTCGGGATTTTGAATCTTTAACTATTAAAAATATTGGGGGTAATTCACTTCAGGGAATAGAAGAATTAAAAGGTATCCTTGGGTGGAATTAAATAAAGTTGAGCTCACGGTGCCTGTGTTGTCCATTAGAGATTGAATTGTTGGTTAGACATTATATAAATTTACCTGATAGACAATGGCGGACCTGGCCAAATTTCGATCTGCTGCGGTTCAGACTGCAAAAGAGTTAGGATTAGATGGGCAAGTTATGGTTGCCTATGTCACGACGGAATGTGACAAATTTATTGAACGCGAAGAAAGAAGATTAGAAAAAGAGGCCGAAAGAAAGTTAGAGGCTGACAAGGAAATTAAGAAGTTACAGTTTGAAGCTGAGGCTGAGACTAAGAGGTTGCAGATTGAGGCTGAGGCTAAGAAATTGGAGGCAGAAAGAGAAGACAAACGATTAGCTGCAGAAAGGGAAGAGAAGAAATTAGCTGCAGAAAGGGAAGAGAGGAGATTAGCTGCAGAGAGGGAAGCAGAAAAGGAGGAGAAAAGATTACAAAGGGAACATGAATTACGACTAAGGGAGTTTGAGTTTCAAGGCCATGCTCCTGAAAATGGTGCCAGTCCCTTTGCCTCTGATGCTACGGTTACTCAAGGAGCCTCAACCTCAGCTATGAATTTTCATTTAGATCATTTTGTTGAGAAAGACGATGATATTGAGAGCTACCTAAATAGGTATGAACTATTAGCTACCACGTATGGGTTAGAGAGAGAAAGGTGGAGCTTAAAGTTATCTCAGGGACTTCGTGGGGCAGCTTATGAAGTTTTTGCAAAAATGAGCAGAGGTGATCAGGAAAATTATGATATGCTAAAGCAGGCTCTTTTGTTAAGGTATGAAAAGAATGCAGAATTCTATAGAAAAAAATTTAGGAATGCTAAACTACTGTCAGGTGAAACATATCACCAGTTCTCTGCACGAATAGAGACATACTTGGAGAAATGGACTTCTCTGGGGAAAACCCAAGATCTTAAGGAAATGGTCCTTATAGAGCAATTAAGAGAGTCCATGGCTCCAGACCTGAGAAAGTTTCTCATGGAACAAGGTGCAGAGAGGCTGGGTGAGTTGCTAAATGTTGCTGAAAGGTATCAAGCAGCTCAAGCAGAGGTAACAGGTAATAAAAAGAAACAGGTGGACAACTTTAGGGCACCACAGAACTTTAATAAATTTGATCCTAGGGATCAAAACCAAGGTAAGCACCAATTTGATAGGCCACGGTATGAAAATAAAAATAAATTCCCACAATTCAATGAAAGGAAATATGATGAAAGAAAATCTTTCAACCAAGGAAAAAGGTGGTGTAAAAATTGTCAGATGGACAATCATGACACTGACCGTTGCAGAAGGAAACCTGTGTATATGGCAACCCTTCAGGTCAGGTCGACCTCAAGACAGGAGGAGGATATTATGTTAGATACCACTCCAGAAGAGATGAGGAAGGCACAGGCTGGAGATAAAACACTCAAGCCTTGTTTCAGAAAATTGTCAACTTGTCATACAACTCCAGGCAAGGGAGATTTCTACATGAAAAACAAGTTGATGTATAGGAAGACTGGAGCTAGATCCAAAGGTCACGGACAGCTGGTTCTTCCAAAAAGATATAGGGCAGACTTAATAAGGAGCCTACATGTGAAACCAGATGGGGACCATGAGAAGATAGGTACCATCATTCAAAAGGTGGCTCACAATTATTATTGGCCCAAAGCAAGATGGGACATTGAGAACTTTGTAGAAAGGTGTAGCATAGCACATGAGGGAACACCCACAAGTGGGAACATGGATCAGGACCTGGACACGCCATGGGGCAAAATCAGGCCTGATAATAAAAAGAAAAATAGATTTGATAAAGTGGACCAAATGGAATGGGAAGCCCCTTTTCACGGACAAGCTTCACTTAACTGTTTTACAATGGCCACTATGCGGAGAGTGCAAAAAGATGTCTTACCCCAGGATAAGCCGAAAATCCCTCAATCGGACTTAAACAAACTGGAGGAAGAGGATGTAGGGAGGAAATCTCTCATCAAGAATTTTAAGTGGGGAGAAAGCCCCAAGAAAAGAATTGGTAGCGGTCGTTTTGTGAATGATAATTCTGGGAGGAAAAATCATCACTATAAAGCTTCGAGTGGAAGAGACCATACAGGTGCATGGACAAATAGGTCCACACAATTAAAGGTCCACATGTAGCTTTGTTAAGAACGTGGACTGATGAAAAGGCAGAGGAAAACATTACATCTTCATACCAATATGTGAATGAGCTGACCACTCGGTTGAAAACTGGCTGGAAACTTGCCAATGAAAATTTGAAACAAGCCAGGAAGAAACATGCTGCCTATTATAACAGGAAGGCGAAAGACAGAAATTTGGCTGTGGGAGAGAAAGTACTGCTTCTTTTGCCCGGGAGTCAGAATAAGTTACAAATTGGATGGCAGGGTCCATATACAGTTCTAGAGAAGGTGTCTAGGACAAATTATAAGATAGATAAGAAGGGGAAAGAAAAAATCTATCATGTGAATCTCCTGAAGAAATATTTGGAAAGAGAACATCAGGAAGAGACACACTTGTTGACCTTGTCCATCGCCATGGAGATGAAAAAGGAACCACTTTCATCATTTGAATATCCATTACACCCCTGTGAGACAGCAGCACAGGTGAAAATCAGTACACATTTAACGAAAACTCAGAAAGAGAGAGTGCAACAGGTTCTAAATAATCATGCAGAGGTGTTAACAGACCGACCAGGGCATACAAACCTATTGGAATATGATATGAAACTCATAGACTCCACACCTGTCTGTATGAAACCATATTCGATTCCGTTTGCTAAGGAAAAAGCTTTGAAGGAAGAGATAGACTATCTGTTGAAGGAAGGAATTATTTCGCACAGTGAGTCTTCGTATAGTTCCGGTGTTGTACTCTTAAGGAAGCCCTCTGGAGAACATAGACTCTGTATAAGATTACAGGAGACTGAATGCTATTACAGAAGGACAGGTGGATCCATTGCCGGATACAAATCAGCTGTTTGCCAGACTAAATAAAGCTAAATATTTCTCAAAAGTGGATCTGAGTAAAGGATACTATCAGATTCCAGTAAAGCCTGAGGTTAGACCATACCTAGCTTTTAGTACCTCAGAAGGACACTATGAGTTTAATAGATTGCCATTTGGATTGAAGAATGCGCCTAGTGTCTTCTCTAGAATGATGAGAAAATTATTGGATCCTCTGAATAATCCCTGTATAACAAATTTTATGGATGATATCCTTATAGCAACAGAAACATTTGAGGAACACATTGACTCTCTGAACATGCTGTTTAATCGACTTAGGGAGGCAAATTTAACAGCCCGACCAACCAAAGGTTGCGTTGGATGTAAAGAATTGGAATTTTTGGGACACACAGTTTATCAGGGAAACATGACCCCTGACCCAAAGAATTTAGAAAAACTACAGAAAGCCCCGAGACCACAAACCAAGAAGGACGTGAGATCCTTTGTCTCATTATGTGGTTTCTACCAGAAGTATATCAAAAACTTTAATTCCATATGTGCACCGTTAACTGAATTGACACGTAAAGGACATCCAGATCGCATTACATGGACACCACAATGTGAAATGACTTACCAAGAATTGAAGGAAAAGCTCACAAGTAAACCCATTTTGAAATTACCTGACTTAAGTCAAGAATTCATAGTAAGGACGGATGCAAGTAATATTGGGCTGGGTGCAACTCTTCTACAGAAATCAGATGCATTGGATGGGGAATTAAGCCCAGTGGCATATGCTAGCAGAAAGTTGAATAAAGCTGAAATCAACTACTCAACTAGCGAAAAAGAATGTCTTGCAGTAATATGGGCAATAAAGAAATTCAATATTTATCTATATGGGAAGGCATTTAAGTTGCAAACAGATCACAAACCTTTATCGTTTCTAGCACAGGCTAAGCATGAGAACTCTAGGTTACTCCGATGGTCTTTGCTTCTGGCTCCATATAATTTTAGCATCGAGTATATATCTGGAAAAACCAATTTGGGAGCGGATTTTTTAAGCCGCCATCCGTGTGATGAGAATCACCGTAAACCCCAGAAATAATAATAAATTTCTCTATGTGAATATAGAATAAAGGACTGACATATAATGTCTGTTTTAAGAGGGGAGGTGTCGTGGAATATTCTAATCCACATATATAAATTATCAAGTAAATATAAGCCTAATAAATACATATAATAAATAAAGAGAATCCCTTGTTTTCTACGCGGTTAGCAAATATGTAACGTTTCGCACGATGTTATTAAAGGCCTTCTTGCAAATACACGCGTTTCCCAAACACACAATAAAATGTGGCTGCCTTTCTAGAAAAACCTGTAATATGCAAGA